>QTSX02005240.1:0-98382 GCA_014839935.2 Entomophthora muscae | reverse complement strand
TTTGCCCCACTTGAAGAAAAACTTGACTTTGACAACCTGTTGTTAGCTGAAGAGGACCCCAGATACAACTTGGTCACTGTTGAAACAGTACCAGAAACCCCAACAACTCAAGCTTGTACCAACAATAGTGTTGAGCTCAATTTGGAAATTCCCTTTGAATTTTCCACTGGAGATGATTCCCTTGACACATCATCACTTGTAGCAAATGCAACAAACAGAGTGACTCACACAGGTGATGATTACATGGAATGTGATAGTATCTACAATAACACATCAATGGAGACATCACCATTGGTTGAAGTGGATGCCACAAACAATCCACCAATGGAGACATCACCATTAGTGGGAGCAGGCTTGGATGTAAACCCACACATGGACACAACAACCCCTTGGGAGACAGAAGTGAATTGCAATTCCCCTATGGACACATTCAACACTCCTATGGATAAAGAATTAGTGGATAATTGTAAATCAAACCTACCAATGAACATGGAAGAACCAGAGATGAATGACAACTACAAACCAATAGTCCCAGGAATCTCAAAACATCCATTGGAAGCAGACACCCTAAAAATTGAAAAATTAAATAAGGGAATATCAATTGTCAAACTGTTTGAGGATACCTCAATCACAATTTCATTGGCTGATCTATTCCGAGAGAGTCCAACACTACGTCAGAAAGCCCACAAAGAGGTCTCAGCTTTGCAGCCCCATAGGAAAGAAGAATTATTCTTAGCTGGCACCAGAGCTCCAAGAACAGAAGGCGCCGTCAATGGACGCATGACACACGTCATCCTAGACAGAGGTGCCTATAGCAATTTAATAACAGTTAAATTTCTAGAAAGCTTACCTGATGTCACCATCACTCCATCTGACATAACGTTCATCATGGCTGATGGAAGCAAAAAATTCTGTCTTGGCGTGGCAAAAGGAATGAAACTATGGATAGGAGGCACAGAGATAGAGATTGACACTGCAATCTTCAATCACCACAAATATACATTACTAATGAGAAGACAAACAATGATCAAATTGGGTATTACCACCTAATACGCGGGCAACATTTGGACAATCAAATACAACAGTTTGAAAGTTCAACTATACATCACCTTTGACACCCCCCAGATCACAGAATTCCTATGCAAACCTATCAAAACAAATATTAGTAAAAATGAATGGTTAACAAACAATCAAAAGACCCAACTAGTTGAAGTCATAGAGCCATATGACTCCAACTTAGTGGGTGAATCAGATGACTTACCAGAAGCTTCAGGCTTCAAACACAAAATTGACACAGGAAACGCACACCCCATCATGTCCAGATTTTATTGGCTACCACAATCTAAAGAAGAATTTGTTAAAAAAGAAATCAACAGCTTGAGAAAGCAAGGTTTAATCAAACCTAGTTCCTCACCTTGGGCCTCTCCTCTGGTAGTTGTTCCTAAGAAAGGAGGCAAGCAAAGGATGTGCATCAACTATATCCCTCTAAACAAGGTTACTATATGGGACAATTATCCATTACCTTGTATCTCTGACATCCTGGCTTCCTTTGGAGGAGCCAAATGGTTCTCCAATATTGATCTCTTTAGTGGTTTCCACCAAATCCTGGTACGCAAAGAAGACCAACCTAAAACTGCATTTGTTAGTAAATGGGGTCAATTTAAATATACCAGGATGCCCTTTGGACTAAAAGGTGCCCCATGTACATTTCAAAGGATCATGAACAACATGTTCTCTGGCCTCATTGGCAATTTTGCGACTGTCTATCTGGACAATATCACCATCTATTTGAAAACCTTTGAAGAACATCTGGAACATCTAAAAATCTGTTTAGATAGAATCAGGAAAGCTAACCTTAGCGTCAACACAGAGAAATCAATCCTTGCAGTACAAGAACTTAAACTCCTTGGACACACCGTCAACAAGAAAGGTAAACACCCAGACCCAGACAAGACAAAAGCAATAAGTGGATGGCTGAAACCTACAAATGAAAGCCAGGTTAGATCATTCTTAGGTGTTGTTGGGTATTACCATCAGTTCATACCAAACTACAGCAACATTACAGCACTGCTGTTCAACCAAACATACAGGGATAGAGAATTCCAGTGGGGACTAGAAGAGAACAATGTGTTTAATCAACTAAAAAAGCTATTACCTCAGACAGTGTACTCATCTACCCCAACTTCAACAAGAAGTTTCACATCTTCTCAGATGCTTGCAAGGATGCGGTAGGAGCCGTACTGTGTCAAGACGTAGAAGGGATCTTCAAACCTATAGAGTATATGTCAAAGAAATTCATCAATGCTGAATACCACTACTGCATATACAATAAAGAAGTACTTGTAGTTGTCAGAGCCCTAGATAAATTCTGTTATTATGTACTGGGACACCCATTTACCATACACAAGGACAACATTGCCGTGCAATTCATAGCAGACAACCTAGGCACAAACTCAAGAAGAATACATTGGTTCACTGACCTTATCAACTATGACTTTGACATTCAACATGTCCCAGGGAAAAAGAACACTGTAGCTGACAGTCTGTCCAGGCAGCTTTCACTACTTACCAAGATGTCAAGCTACAAAACAAACTTGAAAAAGTTTGTGGATACCGCCACCTCAAAGTTGAAATTAAATTCCAAAGAGGAAGCCAAAGAATTCATAGCAAAGTCCCTAAAATTCACATTAGTAAACAACAACTTATTTAGAAAGACAGATGAAGGTCTGCAAATAGTACCTGCTAAGAACAAAAGGGCAAAGATACTCACAGAAGCACACAGAGAAAACAGATATTTTGGTCAATGCACCACTGTGGAACAACTTAAAGCATCCTACTGGTGGCCAAGGATGTACAGTGAGGCCATTGAGCACGTAGAAAGATGCCAAGCCTTCCAAAGGTTTAGTAAGAAGATCAAACACTCAAAATCAATTGTACCTATTGTTGTGGAAAAGATGTTTGACCTCTGGGGCATTGACTTCTTGGGACCCCTACCAAAATCTAAGCATGTGAATAAGTATGTGTTAGTAGCAACAGAATACTACTCAAGATGGACAGTAGCAGCAGCTTACCCAGACAATACAGCACTTACTGCGGCTAAATTCCTATATGAGGAAATTATGTTACAATTTGGCCCACCAAAAACAATACTGACAGACCAAAGACCCCACTTCTGGAACCAAATGATAGCAGACCTAACAAAATTGGTTAGTATTAAACATAGGTTCTCAACAGCATACAATCTACGCTGCAACAGACTTACCAAAAGATTCAACAAAACACTGGTACAAACCTTAGAAAAGTCCACCAAATACCAACCTAGCACATGAGAAGATGCATTACCTGTAGCATTATGGCATTACAGAACAAAAGTACACGCAACAACACAATTAGCACCATTCAAAGTAATGTACGGCGTGAAACCACCAACTACTATACCTAGAATCTTTCCTGAAAGAGATGACACAACCAACTACAGACAAGTAGTTGGAGCCAAAGCTGTGACCGCCATCAAAGAGAAGGCTAAGAAAATAAGAGAGACACAAGAAGAGATGCAGTTCAATTTACCTATATTCCAAATTGGTCAACATGTTTTTAAATTAAAGAATAGCTTAATAAACAGCCATTTGGAGAAGTTCAATACCAAGTGGACAGGACCCTTCATCATCTATTGACTAAGCAATAACAACAATTATTACCTTGAGAATCATGAAGGCATCAGATTTGCACAACCAATCAACAGCGCGCAGCTGAAACCATACCACAAATAATTTAGTGGAAAAGTATGATGCCAAATTTGATTTGTCATCAAATATTGAACACATTTCTGAAACCACTATATAAACCTCAATCTATTGCAATAAAGCTCACTTGATTATTTCCTAAATATCATAAATCTGTAATTCAGCATTACATTGTCACATAAGTGAAATGCTTTTAGTCCAATCTAGGGATGCTTTGGCTCAGCCCCAGCTAGCTAAAAGCTTTTGGTTGCTTCAGCTAAAACAGCATCATGATATATTTAAACATATTGAAATAAATCTTTGAAAAAGAGGTCAGGAGCCAAAAACTGGCTGCGGCTGCCCAGGGCTTGGCTGAAGCAGCCCTAGTCCAATCTAAATATAAACAAAGGGTTTGATTCAAACATTTATTCACCCCATCAAAAGATTTTACCCACCATCTTTCCAATAAACCAGAATCTGATGCTATGGAATCATCTCTATCATTCTGTATGGAAAAGCATATTCAGAAACACTAGAAACAATGCCATGACATCAAATTCTGACTCTCCAGAAAAATATTGTCAGAAACATGGTGGGTACCAAAACCATGATATGTTGTAAGGGATAACCCTTTCAATATAGTGTACTCCTCAGCATTGTAAAGATGGACACACCAGAGTCAGGTTGAAACAAACTGATGTCCTGCATAGAACAGCATATCACAATAGCCACATGATTCAATCACATACTAACAGAAACTCAGTACTATTAATTACAATCCTCTCACTCCTATAGACCAAGGTGTGTGTCATGGTTTAGACATTTGTTATTGATCCTAGTATAATAGTTGATTCCCTAATCTTCTTCCCTCCATTATACCTGTAGCAGGGTAGTAAACACCTAAGCAAGGACATAAAATCAACTAAATGGGTAAAAACTTGTCTTCATTGGAATATATATCAATTATATATAGTGGGATTGTAAAGTTCCCAGGGATCATTGGCTTTAGATAGGTATTTTTTCCCTAGGCCAACCAAAAAGGCAACCTATATTTAGACGCAACCCCTGCGTACCTTGGAGAATCTTGCTCAGACTGTTGACAAGTGGTTTGTAGTGGCTTTTTCCAGGAAAGCTTTCTTCAGCTCCAGAGTCTCCTCCTCTAACTATGGAGGGGACGTTGATTTGTCTGGACTGACTGTTATCTTGGTGTAGGCCCCATCTACATTAACTTGCAAACCAACAATGAGATATTACCCTCCCAGGCTCATTAGGTCTAACCGCCCCACAGCCTGTAAAAACTGGTTGGTGTCACAGTAGATTCCATAATGCCAGAAATTATTTGTCCAAGTAGGAAAGCACAAAAAGCTGGAAAACCATTAAAAAAATTAACTGATTTGACGGATTTAAATCAAACAGTTGATTGAAAATGGGTTATAGCCACTCCAGTTTGCCGGTTATATTTGATTCCCCCCTGTAAGCTGATGCTGATAAATTGATGTAATATGAGAGTCACCCAATATGATCTTATTTATCAGCATGGTCATCAGAAGTTGGTCATACAAGGGTTCTTTGAAAACTGGACTAGGTACTCACTTGACTGTTACAACTGAACCAATTAGAGTTCAGTATTTGATTGGGGAAGACAACAGTCTAATAGAAAGGACAAGAATGAATAGAATAAGGTATTGTTTATTATAAAATATTGTAATTAATATACTATATGGGGAAAGCCACTATGCCACAGGGGGTGGCATAGTGGCATGTTCTAATTTAGGTTCAGGGACAAGAATAACTTGTGCAGAGATCAACAGGTCAAATTGACAGCACTCCTAAGTAGAAGAAAGTACCTGCAGTTTGACCTTACTGCCAGATTGGTTCATGCCGTTAGATACATCAAGGGGCAACTCATTGAGCTCCCCCTGTGTATTGTAAGACACACTGGCAAGCAAGGAGGAAAACTCAGTTGCAACACTCCCTTGCCCCCTGCTTGCTGTCAGACACCAGGATCATAGTTTTTGGGAGATCTGGGAAGGTCCACACAAACAACCTTTGTGTGAGGATGGCACGGCAGGGGCGCAAGCAATTGTGATAAAGCTTTTTGGTGTTTCCTTGGGCATCTTCAAGTTGGTAGATGTGGTTGTCATTGGCCGCGGCTATTTTGAAGGGCCCCAAGTGGTTGGGTTCCAGTTTGGCTGAATTGGGGTTGAGGGCATAGACAGGATCACCTACAGTGTACCTTGTCTCAGGGTGTTTTGTCCCCCCCCTTCAATTTGCTTGTGTTAAATGTCCTGGGCTTTGGCACACCACTGGCCCAGGGAGAGGGTGGTTGACAAGGGAGGTTTTTTTGGGAACCATGTATTGCAATTTCCTTTGTTCCACCCCTGCCAAGCTGTCAAGAGTTCCAAAGGCCAAGGCGCTGGTGCTGAACCTGATGCTCCTGTTAATTCTTGCCCGTAAGATGAGGAGAGCGGTGGGCAGGTGTTCAGTCCACGGGGTGTTAGGATGCTCCTGTGAGAGCTTGGCAATCAGTTGGACCAACAAACCATTTAGGCGCTCTATACGTCCGTTGGATTGGGGATGGTAGGGAGCCATAACTATTCTTTGGAGGGCATTATTGGTGCAGTACATCTTCATGACATGCCCTACAAGATTGGGTCCACCATAAGTAATGAGATGCTTGGGTTGGCCAAAGTGTGCCACAATCTCCTTGCCAAGGAAGAGGATGATGGAGGATGCAGTATGGTTAGTGGTTGCCCACACTACTGGCCAACAGGTGGAATAGTCAATGGCTATAATGATGTACTTCTTGCCTAGTCTATCTTTGGGAAGAGGTCTAACAATGTTGAGGGCCCACTGCTCAAAGGGTTCCATAGCTTTGATGGGCAGGACAGACTTGGGGGGTGCAGGTTTAGATGTGTTATTTTCACACAACACATAGGTTTTGAGGAGGTCCAAGATGTCTTGGCGCATACAAGGCCACCAAACCTTACACTTCATGATTTTAAAGAGGTTACATCCTCTGATGTGACCCAAGGTGAGGTGGTAGTGTAGTATGGTATCCCCCGCTGTGTGGTGGGAATATAAGGCGTCTTCTCACCTGTCTCTTCCCAGCAGCAGACATTACTAGTGTCAGTGGTGAACTGGCTTTCATTGTCCTTCAACTTGGAGATAGTCACAAAATTAAGTCCTTTGTAGCAGGTGGCCTCAGGACGTAGATAGAGCATGGGCCAGTCTGAGTCTAACCCATTATCTCCTGTGATGGACGCTACTGTTACAAAAGTAACAGTTTCAAAGCCCCAGGAGGGAATCAAACCCGCTCCTAGCCACCAGGCGGGGCTAGCGGGTGGGGAGATTCACCCACACCTGGATTTTTGCTTTTTGAAGCAAATCCAGGTGCGGGAATCATTCCTGCCCTGGTGGCAGCTGAGGGGCCTGTTTTGGGCCCCAAAAGCTACGCCCAAGCCTTGGTGGGTTTGGCTGGGCCTAGGCAGGCTATTTTTAGCTGTCCAGTAAACCCAGATCAAGCCCACCCTCCATTAAGTAATTTGGGGTCCCCAATTGGGGACCCCTTTTTTAATCAAGTTCTTTGGGCTCAGGAGAGCCTTTCAATCCAGTCCAAAAATGGTGATTGAATAAGGAAACCCCCCATAACCCCAGAAGCCAAGCCTGCCAGAATCAATGGCCAGCCAAGCCAAGATGGACCACCAAAAAGCCAAACAACTGTTCCTGATAACCTCAAAAATGACCATGAAGCAGCCAACCAAACAGCAGAACCTGAGATGTCAAGCCTTGCCACACAGATAGCAGAAGAAGAATTCCCAGAGGCACTTACATGTGAGTAAGTATATAAATCAGAAGCACTTGAAAAAGTTCTGTATTGTCATCCTTACCAAATAAAGTTGTTATGAACCTTTGGTTCACCAATCTGTTTCCATACCTATTTTTGATACTCTTACATCTGCATAAACCCAAGCGTCAGCACCCATCCACTGGGATAGATAGTCAGACTCCAGTTGACAAAACCAAAGCCTTTGACTACTACTGTTCACCCAACACTCCATTTGGCCCTGTGAATTTCACTGAGTATTCTGCCAATCCTGATCACAAACCCTGGACATTGGAAGACTTGCAGTGGTACACCCGCCCAAACGCACCCAAGGAACCCTACCAAATTGTCTGTGACGGCAAAGCAATCACCATCTACCCTTTGATCTTCAACAGGAAGTACAACAATCCTGCTGCCTACTTGGTCCCCATGGAACCGCCTCCAACACCCAAACCAACCATCTCAACCCCCCCACTTCTGATGCCACTGGCCAGAGTAGTCAATTCCTGAGAGTGCTTTATCTGGCGCTCACAGGATTGATTGACTCTTCCTTGACAGCGGCTGGACCTTGGGCTGTGGCTGGGAAGGCCCTTTCCTATCTGGTAAAGTTAGGTCCCATCATCTGGTGGGCCATTCCAGTACCTGCTTTGACTTCTCCCTCACCTGCTGGAGCTCCACAATACTCTTGGTATCCTGACAGCTATGTACAATCTGAATAGGGCGTCAGCTGTGAAAAGTTTATTTCCAGGCTTGTATTTGATGCGCAACTGGTAGGGGGCAGGCGCTCAACCCATCCTGCTTGATATTGCGTTAAATGTGACTGAGTGTTGAAGTACTGGAGCAATTTATGATCTTTCAGGACGCGGGGTGAAAAGATGGCATCTTCCAGGTAACAGCGCCATTTCTTGACACAGTGCACAATTGCCGCTAACTCCTTGTCATGTATGGAATAGCATTGCTCTGAGTTGGTGAGCTTCCTGGATTTGTAAGCTATGGGGAGGAAGACACCTTTGTCAGTTTCCACCCATAGCACGCCCTCTATGGCTCTATGAGAGGCATCAGTCTCAAGTTTGTATTGGTGGTTTCAATTGGCAAATTTTAGTACAGATGCAGTTGTAAGTCTTTGCTTCAGCGTCTCAAAGGCTTGATCTCTGGCAGCAGTCTAGTGGAAGCACTGTTTTGTGTTTAAGAGCTCACTGAGGGTTGCAATTAGTTCTCCACAGTTGGGGATAAACTTCTGCAAGTAGGCAACCATGCCCAAGAAATTACACACCTGACCCACATTGGTGGGGGTGGCAGGCTTGTTATTATCTTAATTTTGATAGGGTTGGGCTTTATCCCTTGGGAAGAGATAGTATGACCAAGGAATAGGAGCTCTGACCTGAGGAATTTGCATCAGGAAGGCTTGGCCTTCAACTGGTTTTTAAAAAGGGTGTTGAGGACAGCACAGAGGTGTTGGAGATGTGTGGTTTGATCTTGACTTAAGACAATAATGTTGTCAAGGTACACAACAACACATCTCCTAATCAATTCTTCAAATGATTTGTTTATCAAAATAGCAAAGATGGAAGCAGTGTTAGTCATTCCAAAGTTTATGGCCTAGCACTCAAACAACATGTAGCGTGTGTGGAAGGCAGTCTTTGCCTCATCCCCTGGTGCAGTGTGGACTTGGTTGTACACCGCAGTGAGATCAATCTTGCTAAAGACCTTTGCACCCGCGAGCGTGTCAAACAGGTTATAAATCAACAGCAGGGGGTACTTATTCTTAACTTTCACCTCATTTAGGGCGCGGTAGTCTATGATCAGGAAATGGGACCCATACTTCTTGGCTAAAAAGAAGACAGTTATCCTTTATGGAGAGAGCAAGGGGCAAATGAAGCCCTTATTGAGTGCACCCACAAGGTTCTGGTGGAGGGTCTCATCCTCTTTTGGTGGGAGACAGTATAAGGAACATGCTTTAGGTAATGACCCTTGGAGTTGTAAAGTGTGCTGGATCTCCCAGAGAGGAGGTAGTTGTTCAAGTGTCTCACTGAACACGTCCTTTTATTTCTTGAGGATGTGACAGAAATTTCAGGATAGTATGAAGCCGTTTCTAAGTGATGGGGAATTACCATCCAAATCCACATCAAATTAATGATTAACCACCAATGTGGCTTCAGATATCTTTTTGTAAAATTTCCAATTGTAATACTAGGATTAAGTAGAACAATTAATCCTAACCAAAGTAGCCCTAGATAAATGGCCTGAGAAAGCATCAATGTATCTTCAGAATAAAATTCTGGACATTGGGAGGCAACACAATTTTCAGTTTCCAGAATGGGGGGAGCTCCAAGATTGGCTTACATGAAATTAACATTGGGCGGCACCAACAACAAAGTTCCAACTGCAGGGCCCCATCTTCCAGAAATGATTTGGTTGAGAATTAGATTGTACAGAATATATTGTAACAACCCAACCACAGGATGCATTTTGAAAAGTAAATTAGAACTAGGCATAAATGATTTTTATTGAGTAAAATTTTGGGGGGACTCAACTCTTAAAGTTGAAACAGTGAAAATTATTCAATATATATCAAAATCAACTAAGCAATATCACCTGAATCTTGGCCTCCTATTCCTTCCACATTGTCAAGTAAGTATCTGATCCAGGTTGCAAAGAACCCTTGTGTGACCAATTTCTGACAACCATGCTGATTAAAAAGCTCTTATTGGATGACCCTCAAATTACGCCAATTTATCAACATCAATTTGCAAGGAGGAGCTGGTTTCAGCTGACAGACTGGAGCAGCCGCAACCCATTTTTGATTGACCGTTTGATTTAGATCTGTTAACTTGGTCAATTTTGATAAAGGTTTCCCGGCTTTTTGAGCCTTCCTGCTAGGGCGGATAATTCCCAGCATGATGGAACCTACCATGAAATTACCCTCTGCTTTAGCCCTGGGCACAATACCACCATCTGAGAGATGGGATAAGGAGAAATTCTTGTGGGCAGACAGGAGCTTCATTGCGGCTAAGGTAAGTGCAGGGTGGCCAATAGCAGTGGGATTGCAATTGTAGAACTTGTGAATCAGATCTGGGGAATTGGAACAATTGTAGTGGGGAACCCAGGAGTTTTTAGAATCAGGATAACCCTTCCAAGACACCAAATATTCCAAACGGCGTCAATTCTTACAGGAAGCCAGAATACAATTTAGCTCATACTCAGGCTCTCCTTCCACAAAAATGGATTGGGAAGAGGGAGTCTCTGTACCTTTAATGGGAGTAAGAAGACATTCATGAAAGGTGTAGAAAATCTTGAAAGCAGGGAGTAAATCCAGCCAATAGGCAGAGGGATCAATTTGACGTTTGACTTTGAAAGGGCCAACTTGCTTAGGCCCTAACTTGCGACAGGCAACCTTCAGTTTCATATTGCGAGCATCAACCATGACTAAATCACCTGGCCTGTAATTTGGACCTTCCTGGCACTTGCAATCTGCATATTCCTTGTAAGTTGTCACAGCAGCAGCAAGAGTAACCTGGAGCTCCTGATGAACCTGCTTCAATGCAGCAGCCTGATCAGTTTCAGCTTCCACGTTGCTAACCAAACAAGGACCCATGTTGGAAGAAGGATTGTACCCACATTGGCATAGAAGGGCAATACTTGAGCTGACGTGTGTGGGGTGTTATTATATGTGAACTCTGCCATGGGTAGGTTATCAGGCAACAGCGCCCATGTCAACAATAATAATGTTGACAGTGGCCATATCAACACTTTGTCAACATGGCCACTGTCAACTCAAAACACTAAATCTCCTATGTTTTTTGCTAGTTGCATTAGCTTAATTCTTTTTTTTTAAAGTGTTCAGGGGTGCAAACCCAGAAAACACAACAAAATTGTGGCCATCTTGACACAATTTAATATTAAGCTTAATAAAAAACTCAATTTAACCTGATTTTTCCTTTACTTTTACTAATAAAAATTAGTTTATTTTTTATTTGTTTTCACAACGTAAAAGTGTTAATGTCAACACTTTTTAAGCCAAACTTATTTTTAATAAAAAAACTGAAGCATCTACAGTAAAAAAAATAAGTGCACATTTAAAATTTTTTTTATTGAATTATTACAGTAGTTTTAAAAGCTATGGCAACAACCAAAAATACCTCAGATTTAAACAAAATGATTTCATATTTAAACAAAATTCAACTCTCAGGTTAAAATATACACTCTGTTAACAGGGTTTATTGGCGTTAATGGGCAAAATGGGTCAACACAGCAACAAAAGGCTCACAAACAAAGCAAGACCATTCAAAATACAATCCAAAATACATTGATTCACAAAAAAATGGTGTGAGTTGACTTTTGGTGTGCATATGTTTACTATGTGAATTGGTGACAAAATACACCCAAGCAAGGTGTGTCAAAACGCAAACCAAAAAAGAAACACAATAGCAACCCACTACGTAAACAAAATCACTCACACAATGTGTGCAATGGATTGTAATCATGAATGATACCAAGGTATCTAAAATAAGACACAAGATCTGAAACATAAATTTTAAAAATATTGTGTTGGGTGTTTGAATTTGGCAGTAAAATCTAGGAAAATGGGTGGGAATTATTTCAGGTATTCAAAAATGGGTGTTGTAAAACCAGAAACAACTAATTAAGAAATAAAAAATTTATAATTGGGATATTGGGTGGGAAAAACTCTAATTAAATATCCATATTCAGATAAAAGCAAAAATTAAAATTATGGAGTAACTTAATTGAAATTTATTTAATCTTTTATTAAATTTTAAAATGGAAGGAACACAGCAACCAAGTACCAATGCACCCGTTGTGTGCCGCGGTTGCGGTTGCCCCCACAGGTCAAAGAATAGAGTTAGTGCAACCCAAGTGCCTACTCAAGGAGGAGACAGGAGAGGAGAGTTCCATAGTGACGCTGCACTGACACAGCCGGTTCAAGGAGCACAAGCTGCTAGGGTGCAGAGCATAAACCCTTGGGTCCCAAAGCTGACCCAGAAGCCCACCAAAGTCACCACTACAAAAAAAGTTAGAAACAAGGAGGTAGAACTTACTTCATATGTGTTTGACATTGTGTACCAGCAAGAGTTGGTCCCGTCAGCCATGCTGGAGAAGGTGAAGCCTGTACTTGATACTAGCTACAAGCCCTACGTCAGTGATGGCAATCAGGAGGATGACAAGGAGCCTGAGTTCTATCAAACCAATGAGGGACAGCTGGTGTTAAAAAAGGTTGCAGCCTTCTATACCAAGGTACCTATGCCCTGTGTTGTGCCCAATGTCAACAAGTCAATCCCCACTGCTAAAAAGCCCGCCCAGAAGTGCATCTCCGACATCAAACACATCATCCTGCTTAAGCTAATGCAGGAATTGGGTGATTACAAGGCGGCTGCAGCCCTTGTTGGAGTGGATCCCAAGTACGCCAGCAAGACCTTCCAAAAATTCATCAATACTGGTTGTGTCCTTGCTGCGGAGAAATCCTTGTGTGTTTCTACCATGCTCACCAAGGAGCACAAATGGGCAATCCGCCAGTGGATCACCTGGGACTACCATCTTGAACTGGCAAATATACAGGCCATGGTTAAATCTACTTTTGGGATTGAGGCCTCAATTTCCTTTTACTACCATCTGGTGAAGGGAATGCAATTTTCTTGGAAAAAGCTTGGGGTATCCCCCTACAACAAAAACAGCCCAGCCAACATTGATGTCCGGAAAAACTACGCAGAGGTGTACACTGCCCTCAAAGCCAAGGAGACAGTCAAATTTTATTATATTGACAAATTGGCATTTGCCTCGTCAATGTGCAATGGGTATGGCTATGTCCCCAAAGGCTCCAATGACGGGATGGCTTGGCGTGCTGCAGTCTGTGCCCCAGCCTACTTGATGGTGGCTCTCCTCAGTCCAAAGGGGGTCAAGCTCTACCAAATGATATTGGGTTTGCATAACAGCAGGACCTTTCTATCATTTCTCCAATTGGTCCAGGAGCACCTAAGGTGCACAAGCCTGGGCTTCACCAATGTCATTGTGTTGAACAACATTGGTCTCCAAAAAGTGGCTGACATTCTTGAAGAATTTCCATCAATTGACACCAGCATTGCTGTGGGCCCCCAGCAATTGGCCACGGCAAATTTGCGCCTTCTCTTCCTCCCAGCCTATTTGCCCTTCCTAAATCCCATCAAGGAAGTCTTTGGGTGGCTCAAGCAAGTTGTCAAGCAAGGAACCCCAACTGGGGCTGAGGACCTCTTTAATTTGCTGCAGGCCAGGATCCACACCCTCCCAGCTGAGACTGTGGCCAAATTCTATGGCCACACTGATTTTTTCATCCCTGCATGCCTAGCCAAACAGCCAATCAATTAAAGGCTTAGTGTGTCCAATTTTTTTATATTCTCTTATTTACTATTCAAGATTTATTAATTATCATTTTATATTTAGATGTTTCCACGCCTGCAATCACATTCAGAAGATCCATCAATAGATGTAAGTAATTTATTTATTTTATTATATATTATTTTATTATGCCATCTGAGGTAATCCCAAACGCTCAATACTGGATTACGCAAAAATATTTAAATCACTTTTTTCAAATAAATATAAAAATAGTTTAAAAAAATTAAACATAAAATGTACAAGTTAGAATTTATTTTATTAATGTATAATTTTATGCTTTTATGAAAACTGTTTCTGCAATATATTTTGCAAAACTGGTTTGCTGAAATAAAAATTATAAAAATTTATTATAATAAAAATAATATAAATTGTAATAAAATTTATTGGAATCATATTTTTATTGTGTGCGCCTGTAGTGGGTTCTTTGGTATGTACCCACCCCGCAATGGAGGTGGCGCACAACCTCCACCGCCACACTGTGGACGGTGGATACGCCCTTATTAAAAAACTCCCTCCTGCTGGTGAAGGGGAGTAGGGTAAGGTGCAAACTGAGGAGAAGCTTTTTGGGTGGGGCTGCAAACCTGTAAATCCCTGCCAGGACCAGGGTGTCTTGGATTACATGGTCCACCAAGTCATATCCAGGGGGGACCTTCTTCCTGTTGAGTGCAAGCCGGGCCTTGTCAATTCCCAGAAGGACCCTGTCTAGATCCTCTACACTGGCGCTCATCCCAAAGAAGAAAAGATAGCCAAGGTAAATCACCAAGTGAAGCCTTTGCCCAGCAAAGGCTTCCGTGAACTCACACAATTTATTATAGACTGCGCTGATCTTCTTGTTGTGCCTGGTCTTTGCAAAGGTCAGCTCCATGGCTGCAGGGACCCCTGGCTTGTTGGCACTCCAGGCCAACCCAAAGTTGGCAAGGAGGATTTTTGTCTTCTTGACGGCTGTTGCGTCTGCAACAGCCAATTTGCCCACCGCGTGCCCAAAGTTCTCCAACAGGTAAGACAGGGTGTGCTCCAACGGGAAGCAGAAGCAAGCAGCCGCATGATCCTGGCCCATCTCTGGTACATTCTTGAATGGGAGCGTTGCCAGAACGTCCTAAACAAGCTCAATGGAGTTTACACAGTAAACTCCACTGAGGTTAACTGGGTTAAGGTGGACCAGTTGGGCATCCTTGTAGGCAGTAACTGCCCACTTGGATGCCCTCTCTCCATGTGTCAGCCCAGCCAATGCCTCCCTGGACATAGGAAAGGACCCGTGGATACAGTCCTCCAGCTCCTGCACAACAGGGAGGGGGACAGATACAATTGCTTGGCCACATGAGTGGCATAATTTGCATAAAAGGTGGCTGGGACAAAGGGGACCAGGACTTGGCAGAGTTTGCTGTCTAAATTTTCTAAGAAAAAAGGTAAGTTTTTTGATAATTTATTAATTTTGTTTTTTAGGCTACCTTCTTGTGTTTCTTCCTTGCCCGCAGCCTCAGCCAGCTTGGCCATTCTTGGCGCAATCAATTGCGCTGGCAATTTAGTATCCTCTGCCCTGGCACGCTTGGCGGGTTTGAGATGTTCATACATCTCTGGGTCATCAACCCAGACAGACGGCGCAGAAAGATTGTATGCCTTAAATTGCAGGCCCTCTACCACCATCTTCTGGATGTTGAGAAGACGCTCAATGGTCTTCTCTGGGGTGTCTGGCATTTTTGACATTAGTGCCTTTGCAGACACCTTGTCAATTTTGTCCCCAGTGAGGACGGCAGACTTAACTTTGGCTTTGACCTTGCGGTCAATGTCCTTGATTTTGGCAATTGCCAAGTCAAGGTCTTTGAGTAGTTTTTTGAGTTCTCTCATTTGATTTTTTTACTAACCTTTCCATATGTTTTTATAGCTTTTGCCCCAATAAATTCTGTATTATTTTGATACTGTTGCCTCTTTGTTTATTCCTTTTTTTTTCCCATCTACTACATTATCCCATCTTTTTACCCATTTTGTATATGTTTTACGCTCATCTTAATATGTGTTGTTTGCTTTGTGTTGGCATTGTTTCCTTGATTACCATATTATTTTTGGCGCTTGGCATAGCCCCTTGTGAAAATATTAACAACAATTTGGTGATCAGCTAAATTTGAATTAGAAAATTATAGTGTTAACTGTTTTTAGATAAAGTTGTTACTGATCCAAATTCAAAGCCTTAATGATAAACTTTAAGCCAATCAGGAGCCAAGTGATAAAGTGATTGTTGTGACATAAAGGGTCATTCAATAATTCTTTGGTGCATGTGCTCTAATTAATATGATTGGCTGGATGTTTTGCCATTGTACGCCATTACCACTGTGGCAAGTTGTTGATGGACTAGTGCCCAATCAGCTACTGGGTTAGCACTAGTCCATCAACAACTTGCCACAGCAGCAATAGCGTACAATGGCAAAACATCCAGCCAATCATATTAATTAGTGCACATGCACCAAAGAATTATTGAATGACCCTTTATGTCACAACAATCACTTTATCACTTGGCTCCTGATTGGCTTAAAGTTTATCATTAAGGTTTTGAATTTGGATCAGTAACAACTTTATCTAAAAACAGTTAACACTATAATTTTCTAATTCAAATTTAGCTGATCACCAAATTGTTGTTAATATTTTCACAAGGGGCTATGTTTAAGTACTAAAAATAACTGTGTTCTGGATCTAGATACACGGCATAGTAAATATATGATTTTATAGAAATAAGCTGAGCATAAAGAATAAAACCAACTATAAACAAAGAGAACATGAACAATTGAAATTCAAAAAATGATAATATAAATAGAAAATGTTTGGTGACAGGGGTTTATTGGGGCGGGGGAGAGTGATGCCTAGGAGGCAGAATAACGCAGGAAGGAAGACATAGAGGCAGTGCTGGCCTGGGGGGTCTGGGATTGGGTGGGTTGGGCTTGCGGGTTAGGGGTGTTGGTGGGGGGGTGGAGGCAGGAGGATTTTGCGTGATGGCTGCCATATAATGCTTGTCGTATTCCTCATTGGTCATTGGCTGGATGGGCTGGTAAGTGGCAGTGGCCTGAGGTGGAAGGCGCTTATCCTTACGTGATTGGTTGCCCATGTTCACATGGAAAACCATTTGCACAAACAAGTCAGCCACCATCTGGCAGCCAAAGAGAAAATTGTGGTCAAGGACCCCAAGATGGAGGTTGTTGAAAGCCTGAGGGCGGCGCTCCTGCAATGTGGATCCCATGTTGAAGAAGACAACATCAGCCAGATGGATGTCTGCATGGCCAGCAGGGTAGACTGAGGCCTAGTGCCTGCGTCCCTGGATGGCCTCAAGGGCAGTGGAGCTACCCTCCATCTGGTGGCTCAAGAAAAAACGGTACTTGGAATTTGAGCCATCCCAGGAGTCAAGTAATCCACCAAGGATGTTGCTGTATGAGTAGCCATTGATGAAAATCTGGGTTTGTCCAATAGTAGACAAAACCCTTGGCTGAAACAGCCAGAAATACACCAATGAACGTCCCCTTCTTGACCTTCTTCCTTCTATTCTTGACAGCAGCTTTTCCTTGCTTGCCAAAATCATCAAAAGCTATTGATAGCTTGTAGTAGGAGATGAACATGACATCATCAGTTAGACTAGTCAGGCATTGGACCAGGGTTGATTTGATGGCAGTGTCATATGGGGAATCCTCAGCGCCATCCCATTGGTTGCCAGAAAAATTGGTAAGAACCCGTATGGAAGCCACCTTCTCATACATCCAGAGCTGCACCATGCGCTCAGACACCCAAATGCCATTGTGCGCAAGTTGCTTACAGACCTGGGTCAAGGGAAGCTTGGGATCCCGCTGGAGGAGGTCAAGCATGATTGGGTATGCCTCAGATATTTGTGACTCAGGGGCCTTCTTGGGCTTCTTGGCTGTCCCAATAAGATTCCCCTTATTCATCAGGTTTTTGAATTCCCGCATGACAGTAGCTTGGGTAAATTGCAACTGGGCGGCAATCTGTTCCCAGGAAAGACCCAGTAGATTCAGTGCCACAATTTCCTGAAGAATTTGGGCGGTGATGATTTGTTGCTTGGGGCGCTGGGCCAGGGGAGCTGAAGCCTGATTGGCTTTAGGGGGGACAGGCTGGCTGGTGGCAGGAGGTTGTTCCAAATCAAGGTTACCATCCTGATTGGTTGGTTGGTGGGCAGCTTGTGCAGGGGTGAGTATGGGAGCAGGGGCAGAGCTAGACTCTAAGTGACTCTCAAACAAGTCAAAGCCATAGGGGTTGGTGGTCAGGTACAGGTCAGCTTCCTTGTTACCCACCTCAAAGGCTTGGATGTAAACAGGTGCCTCCACATTCTGAGCCTTGCCTCCATTGAAGCTGGTCTGGCTGCTGCTGGCTTGGCTGCTGGAGCTGTCAAAGATATTGCTTGTAAAAACCATTGTAAAAAACCTAGGATAAAATCACTAAAAGTAGAAATTTTAAAATTTAATGATTTATTTTTATTGTAATCTTGAGTCCATATTTGGAAGGTTCTCAAAACCTTTTCATACAATTCAGGAGCCATGAAAATGGATAAAATTCCTCTGTTCCCAAATTGGATAGCTGTTGATTGGAGGTAAAACTGTTACTTTTCTATTTTAGGCTGCTCACACTACACATCTTGTGTGAGTTCATTTTGTTTTATGCTTGTGTAATCTTGCTTCTAGATTGCTCAAGTTTTGTTTCATTTTAGTCCTTCTGTTGGTGCCTTGTATTAATCCTGATTGGATTATAATATACTCCAGAACAGCATCCATCCATTTCACTTGTTGCCTCAGTTCATTTTGTTTGTGGTTTGAACTACACCGCTTGATGTTTGATATAATTTTGTATAATGGGCTAGTGAAATTTCGTTTTTTGTTTGATAGTCCATTTATTAACTGAAATTTAATAAATTAATTGAATCCTAAATCTTGCGTGACTTGGATTTTGTTTAAATCTGAAATCATTTTGTTTAAATCTGAGGTATTTTTGGTTGTTGCCATAGCTTTTAAAACTACTGTATATTGAAAAAGACAGTGTGATACATTTGATTGTTGAAATTTTATGTTATAAATATTTATATGGCACTTATTACTGCTTTTATATTAAGTGGATTGGTGGCTAACAGTGATCCAATAATTTAAGTGTGAGTTACTATGTAAGTTACTATAGAATTTATATTGGAAATAATATCAACACTTGTAAATGTTGTTTATTTGCTCATGATCATCCCCCAAGGTGGAGTTAAGAAAATTAGAGTGGTGTGATTAAGCCTAGATTAATATGTCACCTCATATAAAGAATTTGTAAGTGATGTTGTCGACACTTTACACTTTTCAATACTTGAATACAACTTCTTAACAACTTCATATAAGCGCAGTGGTAAAATATCATATTCCACCCCCAAAATATAATTTTTAATAAAGAAATAAAGAACCTTGATACTTTTTTTTACTTATTTTCATATGTTTTTTTTAATTTTTATATGTGAACAAAAACACACAGAAAACGGTTAATTTTTGCTAGCCCGCTTAAATTTAATTAAGCGTACTATGAAAAAACATAGTAAATTTTCAAAAAAATGTCAACAGTGACAATGTTGTCAAAAATAATGTCTACAATTTTTGTAATTGACAGTGAGAATTCAGCTTTTTTTACTAATTGTCACTCATAATGTCAACGCTTTTCAGTTCTCACATATAAAACTTTATGTTTTACATAATAAAAACTTCTCATTTTTTGGTATGTTGTATTTTTAACTTTCCTCTTTCATATTTTCTAATTTTTAAAATAAAATCTATATCTAATTATAATAATTTCACATAAATATTTTAACTTTTAATTTTTTATTTAAAACTATAATAAATTAAAACCTATATAAGTATTTTTTAACTTTTAAATGCCAAGAAAAGCCATCTAAGATTTACTTTTTATATATTATGCTTTTTAAGTTGTTTTGTTTGTTTTTTACATACAATGCTTTATTTTAAACAATTTTACTTATTATTTTAGGACAAGAACACTTCCAAACAGCCCAAAGGAACCAAGCGTCCTTCAAAGCTAACCAAACCCACCAAAAAGAAGCCTGTCTCATCAAAGAAGGCCACCCCCAAACCATCTCCAAAGCCCTCACTAAAGCTCTCCCCTGAGCCTTCTTCTGAGAAGAGCCCTGCTCACTCCACTGGGGGAGAGGAAACTGATGGCTCTCTTACAGAGCACAGTTTCTACAACTTGGCTTCTGACAAGGAGCCAAATAAGAAGAAGCGGCAAGGCAAAAAGACCCCACCCAAAGATAAGTCTCCTGCACATGAGGAGCACCACAATAAGCCCCCTTCTGCTTCCCCACCCCCGCCAAACTCCCCCCTTCAAGCTCATCTGGGGATGATTCAAAGCCCTATCCTGATTACTTCCCTGGATTCTGCCATGCTCCTGCTGGCCCCTGGGACCCTCTGTTAGCCCACAACATCTGCAACATTGACAGTAAATTCAAGGTTCCCTCTTCCTTGCCCAAATATTTCCCAATCATGAGCGTAAAGGGTGGGCCAGCCATGGTGGCCAATGGGTATATTTTCAGCTGCAATAATGCCAACTGGGGCTTCAAGAGCCGCCATTACACCTGTGAGGACCACTCCTGCCCAGTGCAGCTCAACACTGAGCTCTGGGATCTGGTCCAAACTATCAAGGGCAAGCATACCTGCATCATGCCCAACACCACCATAGCTCGCCTTCTCAAGTGATATCTGGTGCAGGTGATGCCCACCTCCAAAGATCTTTCTGCCACCCAGCTGGCCGTGCTTGCTTGCAAGTACCTCTCCCCAACCAACTTGAAGAGGGTTCCAACTCACAATCAGTTGGTCAATTTTGTAAGTGATAGGCGTCAAGCCTCAAACCCCATGGCCAAGAGTGCTATCAACATCAAGGACCTTATCCTCACAGATGCCCTCAAGAAGACAGAGGATGGTGAGATGTTCCTGCTCCATGACAATGGGCAGGAAGTGGAGGATAGGATTGTAGCCTACGCCACAACCCAAAACCTGGAGCAGCTGAACACTGCTACCACCTGGCTGTGCAATGGCACATTTGCTACTTTCCCCTCCCTATTCAAGCAGCTTTGGGTCCTGCATGGGCAGTTTAATTACCAGGTCATCCCCCTTGTGTTTTTTCTCCTTCCTGGTGCCAAGAATGAAGTCTACACCAGAGCCTTCAAGATTGTCCAGGATGCTTTGAGATCCCTTCCCACCAACCAGCTCCCCCCTCCCACTCACACCACAAGGGCAAATCCCTCCTCTGCTGAGAAGGATGAGTCCACCATAGCTGCTGAGCAGCTAGCTCATGCGCGCTCACTTGGGCCAAAGGGTATCATAATGGACTTTGAGCAGGCTCAGTTCAGAGCCTTTGAGGCTACCTTCAATGGAGAAGTCCAGGGCTGCTTCTTCCATTTTAGGCAGGCCCTTGTCAAGAATTGCAAGAGTGAGAAGGACCTTTTCAATAAGTATTTTAATGATGGTAAGGGGAAGTGCTGCTTTTCCCTGACTCAGTTTGCTGCTTTGGCTTTTGTGCGCCTGGAGCATACTGGGCTTGGCTTTGAGGCCCTCCTAGAGGATGCTTACATCAAGAAGTACTCCACCATCTTCAAAGGCTACCTGGATTACTTTGAGCGCCAATGGGTGGGCAAGAAGATGACTTCCCGGAGAGGTAAGAGTGGGGTCACTGCCCCTTGGAACTGTCAAGGCGCCTGCTTCAAGGAGGAGATGAAGACCACCTCTAGCCTTGAGGTTTGGCATAAGCACCTGAAGGTGAAGTTTGGGACCAACCCCAAGTACAACAAATTCTTCTCTAAGCTACAGGAGGAGCAGGCCCGGACTGTCTCCAAGTTCTGCAACCTGGCCAACCGGGTGGCCCCCAAGAAGCAAAATTCCAAGGACCAGGACTACCAGGAGGACGTGCAGAAGGTAGTCAAGAAAAAGTATAATATGGCAGAGATTAAGAAGTACCTTGAAGATGTTGCCACTGCTCTTGCTGGTGGCTTTAATTAGCCAAATAAACTTTGTTTTGCTTTTCCTATATATTTTTTACTTTTAAACATTTAATTTTTTAATTTATTTATATAGTAATAATCTTTTTAGGTATAAATTGTAAGTTTCAGATAAAGTTTCAATGTGTTTTAGTAAGAAATATCTTATATTTTGTTAATTTATCTTTAAGCTATGAGATATTTTCAGTTATGCTTATATGAAGTATAATAAATTAAAATTAGAATTTTCTTATATTTTGTAGTTATTATAATATATAAAATATCTCTATTTTTGGTTCATTGGAATTTTAATTTTTATGGGAATAAAAAATAATTTTATAATAAAGAGTGTAATTTACATAGTAAACTGAAAAATACTTGCTTATATCTCCTTATTCTTATTACTTATGGTATTTTTTTTGCAGTTTTGAACTCTCTGGGGGTATTTCAGTATAAGAATGGATTTTAAAAAAATTATATTAGAAATGTTCAGGGTAAAGTGTTTTGTTAAATAAAAAAGTGTTAACATCCAGGAAACAACATTTAGTAAAACCAGGTCGTCACTTTACTATAGTGTTGACATTAAAAGTGTCAACATGGGCGCTATTGCCAGTTATCACACCAGTGATCTTATTGTGCATTAGTGTAGCAACGCAGGTAGACCTCCAAACTTTGGTTTACCCTCTCTGTTTGTCTGTCAGATTGGGGGTGAAAGGCTGTGAAACGGCATAATTTGATGCCAAGAATTCCAGTAAAAGCTTCCCAGAACTGAGCAATAAATTGAGGCCCACAGTCACTTACAATCTCCATTGGGATGCCATGTAGGGAGAATATTCTATTCACAAACAACCTAGCTGTTTCCACCAAAGTAATTGTGGTTGAGCAAGGTACAAAGTGTACCATTTTTGTGAAACAATCTACCACCACCATGATTGCATTAAACCCATTGGAATTGGGAAGTATACCAATGAAATCCACCAACACAGACATCCAGGGTCCTGTAGCAGGCTGCAGTGGAACCAGTAAACCAGTAATCTTGTTCCGGCTTGCCTTAGACCAAACACATACCAGACAATCATAAACAAAAGCTGCTACCTGCACTGTCAAACTTTTCCAGGAAAACTGGCAGCGGATTAGTTCCACTGTTTTATTTTTTATCTGGGTGGCCTGCTGTTGAACAGGTGTGATGAGCCTCCATGATTTTGTCCCAAATAGTTTCTTCTGGAACCCACAAGCAACCTTGATGATATAGAACTGGACCTATCTTATGATAGCCCTGGGGCTGGCCCACTGGATTTGCACATACTAGCTCCAATAGCCTATCATAGCCTTTGGACAGAGGTTGCAGAAACTTAACTTTGGAATATAAGTCCAGGTCTGCGCCCTCAGTTAAGGACATGGTGGCCAGCGTAGCAGGTGGAGGCAATACAAAAGGCACCACAGCCTCATCTGGAATCATAGTATGTGTGTTAAACTTGGCGTCCATACTAGCATCTGGGAGATGGGAAGGGTTTCTGCTCAGTCCATTGGCCAAGTGATTGTCAGATCCCTTAATAAACTCATAGCAGAACTTGTTTCTTGTCAGGTCACCATGCCATCTGGATTGACAACCTGACAAAACCCTGGATTGTTGATAATACAGAAGAGCTTTGTGGTCAGCTCTTACTACAAATGGATGACGTGCCAACATGAGATGGTGATGCCAGTGCTTTAACAATTCCACAACAGACAACAATTCCTTGTAGTAAATCATGTAATTACGTTCAAAAGCCTCCATCTTCCGGGAGAAATACCCTACAGGTCTCTAAATCCCATTGTCAGCAGTCTGCAACAACACACCAGCCACAGTGTATTTAGAGGCATCTGTGGAAACCACAAAAGGAAGCTCAGGATTCACATGTCTCAACACAGGTGACAACAACAAAAGAGCCTTGACTGCTGTGAACGCACTTGCGCACTGAGGCGTCCAAACCAAAGTTGTCTTTCCACTAGCCAAATATGAAGGGGCAGCCACTTCAGACAAGAAGGGGTGAATTTCTTCAAGAACGTACAGGTACCCAAGAAACTATGGAGTTGGGATACTGTCACAGGCGTAGCATACTCTCAAACCGCAGCTTTCTTGTCAGGGGCAATGGTATGGCCATCCTCAAAGATAATATTACCCAGAAAGGTAACCTTATGTTTAAATAATTCACACTTACTCCTTTTAAAGATCAAGTTTTCCTGGAGAATGTGCTCTAAAACTACCAACAGGTGGGCCTTATGCAACTCCTCATCTGGAGAGAACACCAATATATCATCCATATACACAATGGCACATAAACCCAGGAGATCCCCCAAGACGGAATCAATTAGTTGCTGAAAGCAAGCTGGAGCATTCTTCAATCTAAAAGGCATTACCCAGAACTGAAAGATGCCCTTCTTGGTTCTGAATGCTGTTTATTATTCTATTCCTTCTATTATCCTGATTTTATTGAAAGCATTCAACAGATCAAGTTTTGAGAATACCTTAGCCTTCTCAACATACCTAGAGATCCGGGCTTTTGAGAGGTAAAGGGTAAGAATCAGGAATTGTAATGTTATTCAAATTCTTTAGTCAACATAAGGACAAAGAGACCCATCAGCCTTTTAAACAAAAAACAACGGGGAGCAGATCAACAAAGTCTTTTTAAAAATGTAGCCCTTTGCCAACATGTCACAAGTCCACTCTTCCAAACATGCATCTTCCTTCAAGGTTAAAGGGTAAATAGGAGACTCAATTTGAATCATATCAACAGTAACTTTAAAGTCAAAGTCAAACTGAGTGTGCTTGGGGAGGACCTCACCCCTGGTGGTGTCAAACACCGCAGACCAGGGTTGCAAGCATGCCAGCAAATCTGAACTTGCGGGGACAGGGACAGGAACCAATTGAATGGTCTGAGAAGATTGCTTAAATTCAGACATACCTAACAGCGGAATAAAAATAGATATACCTGAAGAGTGTTCCACCTGCAGCTCATTTTCTTTCAGTAAGGTTGATACATTATGATCTCTCCACTAACCCACCCCCAAAATGATAGGATACATCAGGGTAGACCAAAAGGAGAATCTTGAAGTAAAAGACTGACCCACAACTGCAAATGTTACTGGCTTCTTCAGCTGGAAAGAGGGAAACGTTTTGCAGTTTCCACTCATAACAAGCATTCCAGGGTGGTACTTGAGTTGTAGCAAGTCTGCAGTCTCCACACTCATGAAGTTCTTGGAAGCACCTGTATCCAACAAAATGGCTGGCTGATAGATAGTTTGACCATTATCAATTGTACATAAAACAAGAAATAACCAGAGGTAGATTTATTTGCAGCAAAGTTTGCAATCTCGGCAAGGTCCTGCTTCTCTTCAGCAGTACAGACAGCAGCTAAGGAGGCAGGATGCTCCCAAAAAGTATTTCTCAATTATCTCTTGGACAGCAGCTGGAAGAACAGGGTGGTCACAATCAATGGGAACGAGGGGCAACTCTTCAGACATAACTGCAGAAGGCTTTGCAGGTACAACGTGCTGAAGCATTGCCAAAGAACTATCAGAACCAGACACTACTGGGGCCTCTTTTACATTGGCAGGTTTGTTCACCACCGCCAATTGCAACTGAGACAAGCTAGGGGGAGAACAATCTTGGCTTTGGTTGGAAGGAACTACCACAGAGCAAGGACCAGAAAACCAGGAGCGCGCAGCGGGTTTGTTCTCAATCATCAACGTACCTTGCTTGGAAGTTGACAGATTTGAGACCAGAGAAAGAATTTGGCTTACCAGGGCCTCAGTTGTGGTTAACAGGGAATCCCAAACCGCCAAATCCTGGGCAGTCTGGTCAACTGCTAACCACAACGCTGAGAGTTTATTCACCTCAGGAACATCAATTGTACGGCACTAGGAAAGAAACTGAGGAAGAAATATTGAAAGCGGAGTAGTACCCTGTTGGAAGGTGTACAGCTTACAATAAACTTTGAGCTCCTCAATAGATACACACAAATTTTTTAACAAAGGGTACAGAGATGCACTTTCAGTTAAAACATGTGGATTGCGCTCCACCGCAGACAAAAACCATTCACAAGCATCCTCAGAAACCTTTGTCATCACATGGTAAACTTGGGATTTGTGACTAAGGCTTGAACTGGAATAGGATGATAATGCTGACAAAAATCACTCAAAATTTCATCAGTGAGTGGAGCGGGAAAATAATCCGGATGCCAAAATGATATGATGCGACGGAAATAGGAAACAGAAGATCAAGTCTCAACAACTGCAAAGGGAGATGGAAACAACAAATTAAAGAAAAGTCAAAACTGAAAGCTCAGAAAAGAACTGATACAAATAAACATGGTAAATGCAGATATCTCAACAGAGCAGGAGAAAAGAAACATGAATTCATGACAAACTGCTTCCAAAAACTCAGATGTAGAAGAGTTGAGTAATGTGACAGAAATTTCAGGATAGTATGAAGCCGTTTCTAAGTGATGGGGAATTACCATCCAAATCCACATAGAATTAATGATTAACCACCAATGTGGATTCAGATATCTTTTTGTAAAATTTCCAATTGTAATACTAGGATTAAGTAGAACAATTAATCCTAACCAAAGTAGCCCAAGATAAATGGCCTGAGAAAGCATCAATGTATCTTCAGAATAAAATTATGGACATTGGGAGGCAACACAATTTTCAGTTTCCAGAATGGGGGGAGCTCCAAGATTGGCTTACATGAAATTAACATTGGGCGGCACCAACAACAAAGTTCCAACTGCAGGGCCCCATCTTCCAGAAATGATTTGATTGATAATTAGATTGTACAGAATATATTGTAACAACCCAACCACAGGATTCATTTTGAAAAGTAAATTAGAACTAGGAATAAATGATTTTTATTGAGTAAAATTTTGGGGGAACTCAACTCTTAAAGTTGAAACAGTGAAAATTATTCAATATATATCAAAATCAACTAAGCAATATCACCTGAATCTTGGCCTCCTATTCCTTCCACATTGTCAAGTAAGTATCTGATCCAGGTTGCAAAAAACCCTTGTGTGACCAATTTCTGACAACCATGCTGATTAAAAAGCTCCTATTGGATGACCCTCAAATTACGCCAATTTATCAACGTCAATTTGCAAGGAGGAGCTGGTTTCAGCTGACAGACTGGAGCAGCTGTAACCCATTTTCAATTGACCGTTTGATTTAAATCTGTTAAATTGATCAATTTTTATAAAGGTTTCCCGGCTTTTTAAGCCTTCCTGCTTGGGCAGATAATTCCCGGTATGATGGAACCTATTGTGCCAGAGGAGTGTGGCAAGTGCTGGTGAAATGTAAAGTGGTCAAGGGAGGAACTACAGGTGGTTCAGCGCAGATAACTTTGACTGAGCATTGATTGAAGTCTAGTTTTTCCTCCTTGAAATCATACAAGCCTGTTTCTATTATTCTGACAAACAAAGTATTGTTAAGTAGCTTGCTGCCAGGCAGCAAGGTATTTGAGAACATATCCAGTCTGTTTGATTGCTAGAAGGGGAGTTCCCATCACAATAGGCAAGAAGGTTTCACTGTAGCAGGACTTTTTGGCGTCCCTGAACAATACCCAGATGACATCTATCTCTTGGCTGGCCCAGTTGGTGAACCACACTGCAGCAGGCCCCATAAGGCGCCAAGACGCGGTAGCAGCTCACATGGGCTAAGGTACTTGACAGATACAGAGGCAGGTTTTGGTAGAGGGAAGCTAACTGACAATGTCAGTCCCTTCAACCCCACCCGCAAAAGACTCAAGTTGGAGGTTGAGCATGCGTTGAGAGAGGTCCAATTGAGGTGGGGTGACACTTGTGTTGCGCTACCCAAGGCAGAGTCAATTGTACACACTTGTAAGAGCTAGCTGGTCTTGGTAAATAACATACCCCTTTGGGATTGGTAGGAAGGTCTCTTGATGAGGAGTAGCCATACGGCCTGTACTCTGTCCTTTCTTGGGGAGAATTTTCTCTTTAGGTAGGTTGTGAACCTACCTCTGCTATCACTGTTACAACTGAACCAATGAGGATTCAGTATTTGAATTGAGGAAGACAACAGTCTAATAGAAAGGACAGGGATAATAAGAATAAGGTATTGTTATTTGTAGAATATTGTGATTAATATACTATATGGGGAAAGCCACACAGCCACAAGGGGGTGGCATAGTGGCTTGTTCCATGTAAAGATTGGAGCCAAGGAATAACTTGTGCAGGGATCAACAGGTCAAATTGATAGCACTCCTAATTAGGAGAAAGCACCTGTAATTTGATATTACCATCAGATTGGTTCATGTTGTTAGATATGTCAAGGGACAACTCATTGAGCACCTTCTGTGTATTGTAAGATACATTGGCAGGCAAGTCTGGAGACTTGATTGCAACAATGACTTGGTAGTGGGGATTAGATTACCACTCTGGATGGGCCTCAACTGGGCACAGGTTTGGGATAAATATCTTGATTACCCTATATTCTGTCTGTGGCATTTTAAGGAGGACTACACTGAGGAGTACATTTTGGCCTGTGTGGTCCTTCTCACAATGACTTATCACTTGAAGGCAGTGATTTCCAAACACTGCAAGTTCCAATAAAGCCTTTTTTCTGTATCTTGCCTTATTTCTTTCTTTCTGCAACGTGGACAACAACCCATGGCATTTTTATTAGGTTTTTCTTTTTCTGGATTGTTGTCCTAAAGGGGATTTACTACTGATCACTAGGAGCCATACACATGTATTGCACATGGACTCTAGTGACCAGCTGTCCAGTGGTAGGTTCTTTTAGTGTATAGCTGTCAGGACCTACTTTCTGGATGACTTTAACAGGTCCTTGCCATAGGGTGGCAAGTTTGCTCTCATGCCCATAGCCTCAGTTGCTATAGAAGTAGACTAAACTTCCAATCTGATAGCTGGGGAGGGAAGGATGTTTAGTCTGGGCATGCTATACATCCTTTTGCTTGGTACTCAGGTTGACAGTGTAGGCTTCAGTCTTTATTCTGATCAAAGTCTGGGCCAGCTTATGGAGGTAGGCTTCTGTGGTGACAGCAGGGTTAGGATTCACCAAGGAGTAAAAATGGGGAGGTAAATCAGGCTGGCGTTCATACAGGAGTTAGAAGGGGGTTTTGCCTGTTGCTCTATGGTAGCCAATATTGTAAGCAAAGTTATCTGCAGGCAGGTAAGTGTCCCATTCTGACTCATGTTGGTGTGCTAGTTTCCTGAGGATCTGTACCAAATTTCCATTAGTCTGTTCAACCATTCCATTAGTTTGGGGGTGGTATGGGATGGATAATGTGTCTCTGATACCCATTAGTTGATTTAATATGGGTATTATATAGCTAGTGAAATTGGTTCCTTTATCAGTTAACAGCATCTGCGGACATCTGTGACAGTATATGATGTGTTCCAAGATGAACATGGTTGTAGTTAGGGCAGACTGATTTGGGATAGCCTTGGCCTCAACTCATTTAGTCAACTGGTCTACAGCCACTATGATGTACTTGTTTTTCCCTTTGGAAGCTGTCAAGGGTCCCACCACATCAATGACAATAGTATGAAAAGAAAATCTTGGACAGATCAGCTTATGCTGGAATTGTGCAACCTTTGGGCATTCAACATTGCAGTCATAGCAAGCAGCCAAAACTTCAGCAACATCAGAGTGGATTTCTTCCCAGTAGCAATGCTGCTGTAACTGAGCCAAGGTCTTTTGTATTACTCCATGTCCTGTATCTTTGTTTGAGGCAACTACTGAGTCTATTCTGAGTGAGGGGCATACATATGGCAACCAGTTATCCTTGTAGAGCTTAAGGAGTTGACCATCTTTAACTTTGGTGTCCACTGAAAGCTTCTTAAGAGCATTTTGGATTTTGGTGGGCTCTTCCCCTCACAAAGATTGGTCAACCAGTAATTTTTCATAAAGCTCATCAGAAATAGAGGACACAAGGGTAGCATTAGGAAGTCTTGAGAGGCAATCTGCATTCTGGTGAATGGCACCAGCACAATGCACTATGTCATAATTGAAGGCTTGAAGTTTGATGGCCCAACAGGAAAGTCTTCCTTCCAGATCCTTCAATGTTTTCAACCATTAGAGGGAGGCATGATTGGTAATCACAGTAAAGTTTAAACCATGTAAGTATACTCTAAACTGCTGGTAAGAGTAGATTACTGCCAAGCATTCCCTTTCAGTCACTGTGTAGTTATGTTCATGACAGCTCAAGGTGCAAGAACAATAAACAGCAGGGTGTTCTAATCCTTTGTCATCTAGCTGGGAAAGAACACTGCCAATAGCAGTGATACTAGCATCTGTGTGCCCCACAAAAAGCTTCTCAAAGTCAGGGTAGGCCAGTACAGGGGCACACATTAAGGTCTGTTTCAGAGCGTCAAAGGCCTTTTGACAGGCAGAGCTCCAGAAGAAGTCCACATCAGCACAGAGGAGATTGAACAAGGAGTCCCCAAGTGTAGAAAAGTTTGGGATAAACCTCTGATAGTAACCAATCATTCTCAGAAAAACTTGGATATCATGTTTGTTGGCTAGTACTTGCATTATGGCAATTGCTTCTACTTTAGAAGGTACAGGGTGTAGACCGTCCTTACCTATCACAGCCCCTAGGAATTCCAAAATTTCCTTGAAAAAACTATACTTCTGCGGCTTCAGCTTCAGATTGACTTTCAGTAACTGTTGGAAGACCTCCTCCAAGTGCTGTAAATGCTCATTGAAGGTTTTGGAGAAGACATTAATGTCATCCAGGTATGCCAGCACAGATGTGAGCTTTAGGTCACCCATAACTACATCCATAGCTCTCTGGAAAGTAGCAGGGGCATTATTCAGTCCTTGGGGCATCCTGGTGGGCTGAAATAGTCCTTTTTCAGTGATGATGGGGTTGTAACTGTGCTGTTTTAGCAGAGTTACACAGGGAAAATATTTAGAAGATGGATAATAATCTTTATTGTGAGATAGCAATTATATAGTTCATGTGAATCAAGGATAACAGGAACATGATTGATGATTGCATAGCTGGATGGAAGAAGGGGGTGGCTTGATCCTGATAATGAGTCAAGTGCCAGAAAAAGGTATCCACTGTAAAGGATCATCATCTGTTCATGTTGTTGGATTTGGTAATTCAAGTTGACTTCCTAGTCTGGCTTTGAGTGACCAGATAATCAGATTGCAGGTCACAAACCTGCTTGGTTGGAACCTTGCTGGCAGATCAAGCCTGCGGTTTTGACCCCCCCAACTGAAGGTCAGCCTCCTTTGGGGACAGGTTGTCAGGGAGGTTAACAGGAGCCCTGGCGCCATATTAAACTAGTTGCTGTTCTGTGGCAGGCAGGGCAGTTTCTTGTTGTTTCTGTCTCGCTTTGCAGCGTTGTAGGCAATAATGGTGTAGGGTATTGTCTTGCTTAAGTTTGCCAAGCCCTTGCACAAGGTAAGTATTATTGTCATTTACCTTCAGAATAATTGCTGGTCCTACTTTTTCAGGTTGTAACTTGCTTTTGTCCACATTCATGACCCATACTTTGTTCCCAACTTCATGCCTATTGCAGATGGGGACAAATGTCTTTTGCAGACATTCATTCTCTTTGGCTTTTTACTCACTGTTAGCCTCTATTACTTGAGGGTCTGAGCGTGGAGGAACTTCACTTGGAATTTCCAGTTTAGGTCCTGTCAATGCTTGAATGATATTTGGCTGTGTGCTGTATACCAGTTCAAACGGGCTTTTTCCGGTGGATCTGTCTTCTTGGGTTTGACACACAAGTAGTGTAGTTGGTAGCTGCTTATACTAGTCTTCAGGTCTCCTGGCAGTGAGCTTGGCTGTGGTTTGCACAAGGCTACTGTTAAGCTGCTCCACGTGTCTATTGGCCTGCTGATGATATTGTGTAGTCATGGTGTGCTTGACCCTGTTTTTGGTGAGGTATACATTGGTGTCTTCAGAGATCAATTCTTTGCCTCCATTGGTTAGCAGGAGTTCTGGCTTTCCAAACTTGCTGATTATCTCTTTGCCAATAAATTGTTGAACATCATTGCCAGTGTGTGCCTTCACTGCTTGGGCTACTGGCCATCTCCTTGCAAAGTCAATGGTGAGAATGATGTATTTCTTGTCATTGTGTTTTCCTGGCATGGGACCAACAATGTCAAGAGCCCATACCTTGAAGGGTAGTTGTGTGAAAATTGGGAGTACTGACTTTGCAGGGTTTTGCTCTTGGCAAATTTTTTGCATACCTTGCATTGGTCTAGAACTTCTTGAACATTGTGATATAAGGTTGGCCACCAGGCTTTATGTTTTAGAAACTCATATAGGTTTTGGCGCTTGGTATGTCCAAGGTCTCTGTGATAGTGTAGGATGGTGTTGATTTGCTAATGCGTGGGGATGTAGGGAATGGTTGTGCCGTCAGTCATTTTTCTGTGAAGAGTCCCGTATACATCAGCAAAGAGGTGTTCATTCTTGATAACTGTTTCCTTGGTTATGTTGGTTATACCAGGGGGGAAACTCTTGTCTTTTATTTGTAGCACTAAGAGAGGCCAGTCTGGGTCAAGCCCATTATCTCCTCTTGAAGCACAGACATACAGGCAGGACAGGGCATCTGCCATGGCAAGCTTGGCCCCAGGCTTGTAATGGATGAGCATGTTAAATCTCTCCAACAGTTCCATCCACCGCGCTTGGCGGCGTGACGGATTTGCTTGAGTCTTGAAATAGATGAGTGACTTATGATTGATTAATGCTGTGAGTTCTTCTTGGCGTTCTAGGTAACAATGCCAATTGACTAGGCAGTGCACAATAGCCAGCAGTTTTTTTTCATGGATAAGGTATTGACATTTGCCATCTATCAATTTTTGCGACTCATAAGCTACGGGTAGGAAGTCACTGTCACTATTTTTGATTCATAGTACTCCCCCAATGGATGCATCTGAGGTGTCAGTTTCCATTTGGTGCTCCCTATCACGTTTGGGGTATTGTATGATGGGAGCTGTTTTGAGCTTCTCCTTGAGGCATCTAAAACAGAGGTCACAAGGGGGGTCCACATGAACTTGGACTTGGCGCCTGTTATGGCAGATAAGGGGGCAGTAAAGAGGCCACAATCAGGTATGAAACATTGTACATAGGCCACCATTCCCAAGAAGGTGCAGAGTTCCAACTTATCATTGGGTGGTGGCATCTTGTAGATGGCCTGTATCTTTTGACTATTGGGTTTGATGCTGTCCTTTGAGACTATGTGTCCCAGGAAGGATAGTTGCTCACAGAAGAACTGGCACTTGGAGGGCATGGCCAACAGTTTGTGTTGTGCCAAGGTAGCAAAAACTGCCTCTAGGTCCTTGTGGTATTGTTCCACCAAGGGACTGTAGACAATAATGTTATCTAGGTACACTAGGGCGTGCTTGCCATTGTGGGGCGCAAACACTTTGTTCATGAAGGTTACACAGGGGGATGGGGCATTGGTCATGCCAAAGTTGAGTACCACACATTTGTAGAGCCTATATTTAGTGCAGAAGGTTGTTTTGGGAATGTCTTCCTCCTTGATACAAATCTGATTATAGCCTGCAGTTAGATCAATCTTGGAGAAGACTGTGGCTCCTCCCAAGGCATTGAATAGGCTGTTAATCAGTGGCAGTGGGTAATAATTCTTTATGGTAACTTTGTTTAGGGCGCAGTAGTCTGTGACCAGACGTAAGGTACTGTCCTTCTTAGCCACAAAGAATATGGCAGCCTCAAAGGGAGACTGTGAGGGGCAGATAAGTCCTTTTTCCAATGCCTCCTTGAGGTAGGCGCTTAAGGCATTGTCTTCATTTGGGGTCAGCCTGTAGATGGGGCGCGCCTTGGGTACAGCCCCCTTGAGTTGGATGGAGTGCTGAATATATTTCTCAGGGGCTGCCCAGGTAGCGCTTCCTTAAAGATTTCTGGATGGCAAGCCACAATGTCACGGTCCTGAGGCATGAAGGTATCCTGGTGGTCTTTGAAGTGTATGATCTTGTACTTGCAGGAATCCCAGTCAATTGACTTCAGGTCTTTCTTTTTGTCCTGGGTTTCTGTGATATGTACAAAGACGTGGTTGCGTAGCAGTTGATCCACAGAGTCAGGGTAGATCTGGTGGTTGACACCTTCACTCTTGATAGTCAACACTGAGGTTGCCCAGTCTACGTGAGGATTGTTCTTTCACAGCCAGTCTAGTCCCAGTATAATGTCAAACTTTGGAAAGTCAATGACAGGACCTTGAATGGTGGAGTGGAGGTTCTCAAGCATGACAGAGAAGGGGGCAGTTTCCTTTGTCACAGCAATGTGGTGTTTGTCAGCCAGTACCACATTTCTAATCTGTAAAGGATTAGTGGCCAGCTTGAACTTATCCACAAAGCTACTGTTGACTAGGGTTTGGTCTGCGCCCAAGTCCAGGAGTGCTGAGCTTGTGTAACTGCAAAAACAGAAAGGATAGGACATCAATTTATTGGGATGTCTGGTAATGGTGTACAGTACTAGGTTTTCCAAGGGCACTTGGATCATTGGACATTGGTCTCTGTCCTTGGGTTGGTATTCATCATTGGGAAAGTTATGAGTTGCGTGGGAAGAGCTTGGCTTGCTTAGTGCTCTCCCTGGGCTTTTCCCTCATCTTGGTTGCCTTGCGTGGTGGTGACACGGAAATGGGTATAGTTTGACTGGCCATTGTTTCCATTTCCATGCCCATTCAAACCTGTGGGTTTGTGATTGGCGTTGTTCCCATTGTTTCTAGGGGGTGGTTGAGTGGAACACCCGCCTGTGTGAGAGTCTTTGGGTCTCTCTTGTTTTCCAGTTTGCGCCTTTTGAAGAGTGTTGGATGTTTGTTCTTCTTTCTCTGCCTCACAATACAGGCTCTGTAGATTGGTCACCTGGTCCAGGTTCACATGTCTCATTATGTGCGACTTAAGAGCGTCATAGTACATTAGGTGTGTGGCTGGGGTGTCAAAGGCCATGTCAGATGGTGCACAAAGACAGAGTTCCTCGTAGGCGCAGGTGAGTTCTTTTACAATGCCTGTCTGGGTCAGGTTCTTCACTTGGCAAATGATCATGAGCGCTGTATCTTTAAGCACAAATCTTTCCAGGAAGTCTTTCTTAAAAGTATCCCAGTTTTTGTTGGTGTGCTCTTCATGCCACTTGTTGCACCAGGTTCCAGTGTCATGGGTCAGGCAAATGGAAATTTCTGTGATCCAAAATTGCTGTGGGCATTCCATCTGAGCCAGCTTGCTCTGGGCGGACTGGATCCATGTGGCAGCGTTGTTGTTGTTGGCCCTGGCAAAAGTCCAAGGCGGCGCTTCATAGTCTCTGAGCTACATAGGCGGGCATGGTGGTTTTGTTGGCTGGTTGCGGCATTGATGAGGGAACCTGAAAGAAACTTTGTGCATACATGGCATTGAAGGCGGGGAGCGGAATCACTGTGTTTTGGTATAGGACAGAACCATTGGGTATCTCAGCATCAGTAGTGTACAAAGTCCAGTTGGGCGGGAGGCCAGACATAATTCTGTCAAGGATTTGTTGGCCGCAGTGTGTGCAGGCAACAGGCAGAATTTTTCAAGATAAGGTAGGATGGAGAACCTACCTGTGCTACCAATGTTGTAACTGTGCTGTTTTAGCAGAGTTACACGGGGAAAAATATTTAGAAGATGTATAATAATCTTTATTGTGAGATAGTAATTATATAGTTCATGTGAATCAAGGATAACAGGAACGTGATTGTGTTGATCACACGGTTGGATGGGAGAAGGGGGTGGCTTGATCCTGATAATAACTCAAGCGCCAAAACAAGGTATCCACCATAAGGGATCATCATCTGTTCATGTTGTTGGATTTGGTAATTTGAGTTGACTTCCTAGTCTGGCTTTAAGTGACCGGATAATTGGATTGCGGGTCATGAACCCGCTTGGTTGGAACCTTGCTGGCAGGTCAAGCCTGCGGTTTTGACAATGGCACATTTCTCCTGATCCTCAGGGGAAAGATCAATCTGCCAATAGCCACTAATAAGGTACATGGCACTGAAGAACTTGGCTCCTCCTAGTCTTTCCAAAGTGTCATCAATACATGAGAGGGGGTAGAAGTCCTTCTTAGTGATGGAGTTTAGTCTTCTATAGTCAATGACTACTCTGTTAGAGCCATCCTTCTTTTTGACAACAAGAAGGAGAGAAGACCAAGGTCTTTTTCTGGGTATAAATAATCCAGAGCTTAGTAGCTTCTGAAGTTCTTCCTTAACAATAGATTGGTTTGCTTGCCTACGGCAAATAGAGCAAGACCAGATTGGAGACTGTCCTTGGGTGTCAATGGTATGCTCTACTCTAATGGCTTTTCCAAGATCCAATTCGTCTTTAACAAAGACTTCCTTGTATTTTTCAAAGAGAGCCAGAGCCTTATCTTTTTCTGGTTCAGTGAGACCAACCAGAGAGTCACAAGGGATCAAGGGCAAGACCAAAAGTTGATTCACAGGAAGTCCTAGCTCATCAAGTCCAGTAAAGGGTGAGGCTTGGAGCAGTTTGGTATGTTCTTATAGTCTGACATATCCCAAGAGCTGATTTTTCTGCACAGTCAATGGGACAGAGCTGAGGTTGGCTAGAAGGACCTGGAGCTCTTCTGGTCCAGGCATGACTAGTCCAGGACAGATCCAAGGTTCCAGACGGGAGGCACCATGGTGACCAAAAACTTTTTCATGTAATCCCAAGAGGATCACCAATGAAAGACCAGTGTAATGAATCACTTGAGGAATGAATTTACAGAAGGAGTGCCCCATGGTTTCAGTAAATTGGTTGAGTGTCTGGAGCCTCTCTCTTATGGAAGTTTCATAAGCAGCAAGAGTGATCAGGCAAGCCACATTCAAGTTCAGGGTCCAGTAGCACTGGATAGTCAAAGATCTCCAAACATTTCTTATAAGCTGACTGATCTCAGGCAAGTCCTGGGAGGATGCTTGGTTTATACCAGCCTGGATGTTGTCTTCTGATAGAGTATCCTTGGGAGTCTTTTGGAGAAGTATTCTCAATTGGTTCAGTGCAGGAACTGAAAGGTGTCCATTCCCTCCTTGGGCTTTAACAGGTCTATGGCATAGGTATGAGAAGGACTTGGCAGTTCCAGGATCTTTAGGAGGTAAAGTTTCTTGAAGAGATAGAGGAGGCTTTTGGAAGGTATGAAGTTCAACTGTCTCAACTTCATGGAGGACATCATCATCCCTAGCTAAATCTTCACCTCTAGCATTGAGATGAACAGGAGAGGGTTCCAACAGATCCAAGGAAGGATATGCTATAGGTGCACCCAAGGATGTACCTTTATCCTTGCTGATTAGCAACTCCATGGAGTTTACTTCATGGACCAAATCCTGTTTCTTTTCACAGCTCTCTTCATGGACAACTGGTGGTTTGGTGGGCTCAACTTCAGTAAGAGATTTTTTAGGTTCAAAGATATTCTCTACACATTCCACTTGAGATTCTTCTGTAATATATTGAGCTTCACTAAATTGATGGACTTCACAAGCCAGAGAGTCAGGATGTTTAGCCTTTGTCAGGGATCCAGTCTTGGGTGGCCAGCCTATTGTTTTCAGGGGTAACTTGGGCCAGGTTTTTTTGTGGGCAATGCCCACCACAAGAGGGGAGCTAACTTAAAAAGGTAAGAGACGGACTTTCCCACCCAGGACCACAGGCTGGAAGCCAGGATTATAGTGTCAATCATCCCTGGGAGGGTGATGTACACAATCCCAAACAGCTTGCCAGAATGGTTGGTTGAGAGTTTGGGTGAGGAAGCAGGCATAGGTTTTGGGGTCACAGGTGGTTCCATGGGCAGGTCGTAAGCAGGGAGATAGTTTAATTTCCCTCTGAACAACTTGGATGTTGAAAATATCCATGGGCCTTGTCAATTGTATCTAATTGCAGATTGTATGCGGGACAAAGGATTGAGTTTGAGTATCTTTTCTGGGGTGTAATCCTTTTATTCAGATTTCAGAGGGTAGTTGGTAAAATGAACAGGTCCAAAGGGTATACCAGGAGGACAGAAAACTGCAGGCAGTGGGACAGGAGGGCCAGAAGATCTCAAAATGAATTGGTAGATAGCAAATAAAAAATAAGGCAATAGCTGTGTGAGCCAAAATAACATAACCTTAATTCAAAAATGGCAATAAGTTTGGAGTGTGGGGTTCTTTGGTCTATATAGCACCCCACCTCCAAAATTAATATTTTCCATGGGGTTCATCAGGGTATTGGGAAAGGCAGGCCCAGGGGAACTGGGTGATTGGGTCCAAAGGCAGCAAAATGGTACTTGGCCCAGGAGTTCTTTCATTGGTCAAGAATCTCAATTTGGCTACCTGATTAACTTGCCTTAGAGCCGTGCCTCTTTCTGAGGACAGCTCTTTATTGGGCACTGGTGTAGACTTCAAATTCATGAAGCTAATAGTTGCTGCTTCAGTACCTCCATTAGGCGCTGTGATTAGTCTTCCATTTGTTGCAATGATTTCCTTGGTTTGTCCTGTTTCACTGCACAGTCCAATATTCTTGGTATCAGCTTGCAGGGGCTTACTTTCAGAAAGACGCAGGCAGGCAGGCTCTTGATCCATGGGGCCAGCAGCCCACAGTAATTTGGTTCAGGGTTTGAATCTTGCCCTTGGGCTCAGGTTTCAAGGGGTAACAAATTGTCAATCCTGATAGGTGGTTGGCTGGCGCTGACGCCTTGGGAGGCCTGTGTGTTGGCATGACTCCCCTTGTGTTGGGTTCTGGGTCTATTCTTTGACCCTATGGGATGCCCTTGTGGACAGGCTGCCCTGCGGGCTGGTGCAGGAGCTGGTTGGGAATGTAATTGTTGGTCCATAAAAATAAAATAAAAAATATATTTTAGATTACATATGTATTTATTTAGGTTTTTGTTTTAGTAATGAGTAGTTATTTTCTCCTGATTTAGCCTTGAATAGTGACAGAATTTCTATATCCGTGATTTGAAGTGTATAATATTGTATAATTTCCATGCTTGGATACTTTTAAAGTTTAATCACTTTCTATGTCTAAACATGGTTATCAAAATTGAATTTTTCATTTGATTTTATCCAGAGTGGAGCTTCTTGATTTGGGTTGATTTGTCCTAGTTTCTTACTGTATATTCAATTTTGATTCCAGTTCCCACAATTAATATATGAGTTTACCAGTGGCATTCAAAAGTGATTTGAAATTTGGTTCTTGGATTTGAAAATCCTGCAATTTCAAAAAACATAGTAAACTTAATGAAAATGGTTGATAGATTTGAACACTTCAAATCTGATTCCAGTTAATTCATTTTGTCCATATGAAATATGCAGTTCAACTTGAACTTTGCAAAGTGTCTATGAGCTCCTGCATTTTTAAAAATTCAAATAAAAATACAAAGAATTAAATTTAATTAAAAAAGGCCATCCCAAAAAAGTGATTTGAAATTTGGACCAAGGATTTGACAATCCTGCATTTTTACGTTCAGGTTCTGAATTTAAAGTAGCCTTTGTTTTTAAATAGCACTTATTTAAATTTTGTATTTATTTTAAAGTTAAATAATTTACATATGAAGAAAATTGTAGTTGGATAAAATTTGACTGAAAATCAGATGACAAAATAAACTGCCAGAATATCTTTCTGCCCCATTTCAGCTTTGAAAGGAAATTTATACTAAATTTTACTGGCTTCATTAGTAAGTGCGGGAATTTGGACCTTGTGGAGTCTAGCATTAGAAAACTGGGGAATTGTCACAGCCCATACCAGAGTCCAGCTGGACTCCCACAGGGGAGGTGGGCCAGGCCTGAAAGGCCATGTACACAATTGGTGCAATACTGACAATATAATTCACAGCAGTAGAAAGGTGCACCAACTTCCAGTGTTGGGCACAGCCTGGTTGGCCAGCCCCAATACTGTGATGTAGACAAACCCCAACTTATGAAGTTCTGGGCAGGAGGTGCGTTGGGTAGGGGGAAGCAGTAGGAATCTCCTTCATAGAAGGCAGGATGGTCTCTTTAGCACAACCAGGAGGGAGATCCAGATGATGAGGGTGGAATTACTCCAAGTCAAGAGCTCAGGGTGGATTGACTGAGGTAGTGTCAAGGATCCACTCTTTGAGAAGTCTCTCTCCAATAGAATGCAGGAGAGCTCCCAAGTTGAATTTGACTAGAGTGGACCCTACTGGAATCCCTATCATTAACATGTGCGAGTGATGACCAAATAAGCAGAATCTTCCCAGGAAAGGAGTGAAGTGGTTTAAGAGATAGTAGACACTGGTATACCCCAAAATCAACCAGGGGGTCTTGGGGTGAATAATGGGAGAGAATTGTGCTGTTTCTACGTACGGGGAATGGCGCAGTGTGGTCCAAAACAATACCAAATAGAGTCTTCTGATTTATTGGTGGGGGTTGGTTCAGGAGTTTCAAAGTTCACATTAGCTTGTCTATAACTGATTAACACACAAAAAGCCCATACAAGGAAGATGAGCTTTATGCCGTTTGGGGTGTAAAGCCTTTTCAAATCTACTAATCAAGTTTTAGAAGTTTGTTGAAAATATAGATTTATTGGCTAAGATAGGGATAAAGAAATTGTTGGAGTAATTTTATCAAAAAAAAATATTCAGTTTAAATACTGAAGTCAATTGGGGGAGGAAACATAGTGGTTACCAGGAAATCCTGCAATAGTAGGTTAGAAAGTATTGCTTTGCAGGTCTGCAGCCTGCAATGTCGGAAGAAGAAGTAATTGGACTTATTGCATTGCAGTATTCTTCTGCACTATGATTCTGATGGTCTTTGGGACTTAGATGAATGGTATTTCTTAGGCTTGGTTGATAGGCATTAACTGATTGGCTTACTGGTTCCCCTGGATATTGTTTGTGTTGGTTTGTGCATTTGTTTTTGGTTTGATTGGCTAGTGGGGAGTGTTTGGAGCTATGGCTAAATGTGCTTTTGCTTTTGTTGTTGTATTTTTCATCAATTGCTTGGGTTTGTGAACTTAGTATAGAATTTATATTATTGAATAGCTTAAGGCTTTTGCTTTTGTTTTTGCTTTTAAATTTATGCTCAATAGTGCATCTGTTAATTGAATTTGAATGTGTTTCAACCCAATCTTATTAACAAAACCGTTATTAATCTTATTTCTTTTTTTACATTTAAAAACGCTGTTTCAGTTTCACTGTATCTACTCATTTGTCCAGTATTTGATGTAGTATTTGTGTAAGGGATGGAATCCCTTACAAGTAGCAGGAGTATAGCCAGGAGAGTATGGCTAAGCAAGTTTATATTGAGTTGTGGATTCCCAAATAGATGCAAAGAGAACAACTAAATTTGAGAAAAAATAGATAATTCCTGCAATAAGATAATGATTTCTGGGCATAAACTCGTTTTATTAAGATGTCAACAGTGAGGAGGGCTTCTCTTCTTCACTACTTATACTTACTGGCGGTTTTGTGGCCTTTTGTGCCACCAGAGAACTGATGGCATCAATTTCAGTTAAACTTACTTTTTTACTGGGATTTGCGTACTTGGGCCTGGGGGTTGATGCTCACTGGTTGGTATAACAGGAACCTTGCTTGGGCTGCAGCAAGCCAAGGTGCCACTGCTATTAATAGAACCCGCAAGCAATCAAGCACCCAATTGTGTGATCAAACAATTGTGCTCTGGATGTCCTGTTTCCTAATAATTAAGATGCCAAAAATTGTTAATGGAATCAAAGCCAGCAACTTGAGGCTTGTGTGCCTCTCAAATCCCAGGTCATTTTTTAATTGAAAGGGGGTTTCTTGCTCTCAGAGACAATTTGTGAGGGTTTCCAGGCCCCAGGTAGTTTTGCCTCTAAGAAGGCCAGCTGGTTGTACAGGGCTTTCTGGGCCCTGAAAATGAGAGACCAAATTCTTGTCATATCACTGCTTCAGTGAATTGTAGGTGGGTGGCAACTTCTGAAAGGGTCATGTTGCTTTGATTGAGGCTCTTTATCTCCTTGAAATTTTCATTTGTTATTAGTTATTGCTCAGGGGACACACTTGCCCTGCTGACATCCAGATTAGGTTTGGCTTGATATGATTGAATTTAACTGCCTTAGGACGGCTGAATCAAGGTGAAGGGGTCACATTTCTTTAATTCTTGCCTTTGGATGTGGTTGGGACTTGTCTTGATGTATCTAATATTGGTTGTTAAAAATGAACTCAGTGCTTCTCCTGGAAAAACATACATCTCATCCTCCTTGAAAATTAAGTTGAGTTGGGTGTACAAGGGGTCCATAGCAGTTGCACTCCCTTGCTCATAAATCTGGGCTTAGAGATGCTACTGCTACTGCTCCTCAAAAAATATCAAAGTTCTTGTCACTATTATAAGCCATTTAAACTAAAAAGCAATAAAATTTCTATTAAAAACACAAAAGCAAAGTTTTGCCAGAGCATTAAGTTAATTGAAATCTGTGCTCTTACTTTAGACACTCTCTCAAACCTAAGTAGCCATATTTAGAAGTGCATAAATTGAAAATAATGCTGTAGTTTTCTGAATAGATTTTTTGGGAATTCACCCTTGAAAGACTCTATTTCTATTTTGAGCCACAAAATTATTCAAGATTTTCAAAAAGTGAGTAATTTTGTATTTGAAAATAGATTTTTGTGGAAACCCAATTTTTTCTCTAATTGTATCATTTTTGTTACATGATTGCTATCACAGTTGATGTAGATTACTTCAGATTGTGATTGGCTTATTTTTGTTTTGAATATGGGTTACTTTTTTGCTATCTCCTTTTTGAGACTCAGCATCTGACTTGAATTTTGTTATGTGACTGAATATTTTTGTTTTATGGATCTATGTAAATGGATCATGTATTGATTGAATTGCTGTTCAACTGGAACCAGCTGAAGTTTGTTATGTGAATGAACCAAATACTTCTAAAGTAAACCATTTTTGTTTATCTTTGAGTTTTTGTTTTCCCATCACAGTGGGTAGACCCTCAGGGTACCAGACCACTGATGGTTTAGAACAGCAGGGATTAGACCTGCCACCCTGAGTTGCAGTGCCATACAATGGGTTTCCCTCCATGAGCAAGTGTGTCAAAACCTTGGTGTACTACCCAAGGGGCTCCAGCATTTTCAGAACATTCCTGTCTCAAACAGCTCCATTATCTTTTGACTCTTTGATTGGTTTAGTAAGACCAAACTAAAACTTATCTAGCCTGCAGGAAAAAGAAAGGCTCAAATAGAACAACTCCAGGAAAATTACATTCCTGTTTTACAGGGACACCCAACAACCAATCCATGTGCCATATTCCTAGGAAGTCTGATAGTACATACCATCTTTTTAATTGCTCTTTGTGCTAGTAAGGTATTGATCAAACATTCACAGTAGAGGACCCAGAGAAGGCAACAGTTTGTAACCACCTCCACCATTTTTGTCAATCCCAACAGTCTTAAAACTACCCTATATGATCAGAAAAAAATTTAAAAATAAACAATATTAAAAATAAGATAAAAAGGTAATAGAAATATCCACAAAGTTCCCTATACTAAAAAGAGAGCTGCCTCTCTTAATCAGTTGGCTGGTTCTCAAAACACAGGGGAATATATGATCCATATTGGATGTAGAAACACTACACTGCAGCTTCTAGAAAGTTATGAGCCCTAACCTGCAGCAAGCCAGATAGCTCCTCAAGCCCAGGCAGACCCCACTGTGTGAAAGCTTTCTTTATCCACCCAAACCCTCTTCAATCAGGTCCCATACCAGGAATGCAGGAAGAAATAAGAGGTAAAGTGGCCCTGCAGTAAATCTCTTGCGCCCCAATCTGGGCCTGGTACTGGTCACTTTGCTGCAACCAAGTTTCCATCCTTGACTACCAACATATCTTACAATACACAGGGGGCGCTCAATGAGTCACTCTTTGATGTATTCTAACAACATGGACCAATCTGATGGCAATATCAAACTGTGGGCACTTCATCCTAATTAGGAGCGCTACCAATTCAACCTGCTGATCCCACACAAGTTATTCCTTGGCTTCAAACCTTACATGGAACATAACACTATGCCACCCCCTGTGGCCTTGTGGCTTTCCCCATATAGTATATTAATAGCAATATTCTAAAATAAACATTACCTTATTCTATTCATTCTTGTCCTTTCTATTGGACTATTGTCTTCCCCAATCAAATACTGAACTCTAATTAGTTCAGTTGTAACAGTGGTAGCAGAAGTAGGTTCACAACCTACCTGAGAGAAAAGTTCCCCCCAAGAAAGGACGGAGTACAGGCTGTATGGCTACCCCTCATCAAGAGACCTTCCTGCCAATCTCTTAGGGGGACATCCCCAACAGGTACGTCTTTTACCAAGACCAGCTAGTTCTTATGAGTGTGTAAAATTGACTCTGCCTTGGGTAGCGCAACACAAGTGTCACCCCACCTCAATTGGATCTCTCTCAACGCATGCTCAACCTCCAACTTGAGTCTTTTGCGGGTGGGGTTGAAGGGGCTGACATTGTCAGTTAGCTTCACTCTACCATAACCTGCCTCTGTATCTTTCAAGTACCTTAGCCCATGTGGGTTGCTACCGCGTCTGGGCGCCTTACGGGGCCTGCTGCAGTGTGGTTCACCAACTGAGCCAGCCAAGAGATAGATGTCACCTTGCGTTGTTCAGGGACATTGCAAAGTTCTGCTACAATTAAACCTTTTTACCCATTGTGGTGGGAACTCCCCTCCTGGTCATTATGCAGACCGTTCTGTATGTGAATACCCTGCAGCCTGGCAACAAGCCCTTGCCTCTGCCCCAGAAGCTGTTACCAAAAGGAATGCCATGCTTCTTACTCTGATAGTCAATGGACTCAAACCCCATATCTGCAAATGGGTTCCTGTGGGTTGCTGTACCTCCATTGACAAATGTTATAAGGCCATTGTGGAGCCAATAACCAGGCTTTAATGGGCTTCCACAGATCCAATGACACTCCACCCCAGTCTTGTCCCACACCTGGCAGTGCCCTCAATCAGGTAGGCCGCTGCCAGTCCCACTGATAAGAAAATGGGGTTAAGCGTCCCTGCAAGGGAGAGCTCTAATTAGAGCAAATTGAGGACCTGGGGAAAGCCTGGGGGTTGTAGATACAAGAGGTTCTGAAACCCCACTTGATACCCACTCTCAACCTCTTCTTGTGAAAAACCCCTGTGATTACAATGTACACAATGTTGAGACTCTCAATGCATTCCAGGTCCATAGTGTCAAAACAGCAGGCTTGATCCTCCAGCAAGGTTCCAAGTAAGCAGGTTTATGACCTGCAATCCAATTACCCAGCCACTTGAAGCCAGATTAAGAAGTCAACTCAAATTTCCAAATCCAACAACATGAACAAATGCTGATCCCCTACAGTATATACCTTGTTTTGGCGCTTGACTCATTACCAGGACCAAGCCACCCCCTTCACCATCCCACTGTGTGATCAGCCCTATCATGTTCCTGTTATCCATGACTCACATTAACTATATAATCATTATCCCACAATAAAGAATTTTATCCATCTTCTAAATATTTTTCCCTATGTAACTCTGCTAAAAAAGCACAGTTACAACATTGGTAGCACAGGTAGGTTTTCCATCCTACCACATCTTGTAAAATTCCGCCTGTTGCCTGTACTTGCCGCGGCCAACAAATCCTTGAAAGAATCATGTCTGGCCTTCCACTGGACTAGACCACATACACTACTGATGCTGAGATACCCAATGGTTCTGTCCTATACCAAAACACAGTGATTCCGCTCCCCGCCTTCAACGCCATGTCTGCACAAGGATTCTTTTAGGCTCCCTCCTCCATTCTGCAACCAACCAACAAAAACGCCATGCCTGCCTACGTAGCTCAAAGACTACAGAGCGCCACCTTGGAACCTTTTGCCGGGGCCAACAACTAAAATGCTGCCACATGGATCCAGTCCGCCCAGAGCAAGCTGGCTCAGATGGAATGCCCACAGCAATTTTGGATCACAGAAATTTCCATTTGCCTGACCCATGACACTGGCACCTGGTGCAACAAGTGGCATGAAGAGCACACCAACAAAAACTGGGATACTTTTAAGAAAGACTTCCTGGCAAGATTTGTGCTTAAAGATACAGCGCTCATGATCATTTGCCAAGTGAAGAACCTGACCCAGACAGGCATTGTAAAAGAACTCACCTGCGCCTACGAGGAACTCTGTCTTTGTGCACCATCTGACATGGCCTTTGACACCCCAGCCATGCACCTCATGTGCTACAACGCCCTCAAATTGCATGTAATGTGACATGTGAACCTGGACCAGGTGACCAATCTACAGAGCCTGTATTGTGAGGCAGAGAAAGAAGAACAAACATCCAACACTCTTCAAAAGGCGCAAACTGGAAAACAAGAGAGACCCAAAGACTCTCACACAGGCGGGTGTTCCACTCAACCACCCCCTAGAAACAATGGGAACAACACCAGTCATAAGCCTGCAGGCTCAAATGGACATTGAAGTGGAAACAATGGTCAGTCAAATTGTACCTATTTCTGTATCACTGCCACACAAGGCAACCAAGGCAAGGGAAAAGCCTGGGGAGAGCATTAAGCAAGCCAAGCTCTCCCCACACAACTCCTGACTTGCCCAATGATTAGTACTGACCCAAGGACAAGAACCAATGCCCAATGATCCAAGTACCCTCAGAAGACCTGGTACTGTACACCATTACCAGACATCCTAATAAACTGATCTCCTATCCTTTCCATTTTTGCAGTTACACATGCTCGGCACTCCTGGACTCAGGCGCAGATCAAACCCTAGTCAACAGCAGCTTTGTAGGTAAGTTCAAGCTAGCCACTAATCCTTTACAGATTAAAAACATGATCCTGGCTGATGAACACCACATTGCTGTAACAAGGGAAGCTGCCCCCTTTTATGTCATGATCAAGAACCTACACTCCACCATCCAAGGTCCCATCATTGACTTCCCAAAGTTTGACATTGTACTAGGTTTGGATTGGTTACAAAAGAATAATCCCCACGTAGACTGGGCAACCTCAGTGTTGACTATCAAGCGTGAAGATGTCAACCACCAGATCTACCCTGACTCTGTGGACCAACTGCTATGCAACCACGTCTTTGTGAGCATTACAGAGACCCTGGACAAAAAGGAAAACCCAAAAACAATTGACTGGGACTCCTGCCAATACAAGATCATATACTTCAAAGACCAACAGGATACCTCCACACCTAAGGATTGCAAAATTGTGGCACACCATCCAGAAATCTTCAAGGAGGCTCTACCTGGTTTGTCCCCGGAAAAACACATCCAACATTCCATCCAACTCAAAGGAGCTGTACCCAAAGCACAACCTATCTACCGGCTGACCCCAAACAAAGACAGCGCCCTCCATGCTTACCTCAATGAAGCATTGGAGAAAGGACTTCTCTTCCCTTCACAATCTCCCTTTGGGGCTGCTGTATTCTTTGTGGCCAAGAAGGATGGTACCCTATGTCTAGTCACAGACTACTGAGCCCTAAACAAAGTTGCAATCAAGAATCATTACCCACTACCACTCATTGACAACCTCTTTGACGCCTTGGGCAGAGCCACAGTCTTCTCCAAGAGTGACCTAACCGCAGGCTACAATCAGATTTTTATTAATGAGAAAGACATTCCCAAAGCAGCCTTCCACACTAAATATGGCTCATACAAGTGTGTGGTACTCAACTTTGGTATGAAAAACGCTCCCTCAACCTTTGTGACCTTCATGAATGAGGTGTTTGCCCCACACATAGGCAGGTATGCCTTAGTTTACCTAGACAACATCATTGTCTATAGTCCCTTGGTAGAACAGCACCACAAAAATCTAGAGGCAGCCTTTGATACCCTGGCACAACACAAGCTGCTGGCCAAGCCCTCCAAGTGCCAGTTCTTATGCAAGCAACTGCCTTTCCTGGGATACATAGTCTCAAAAGATGGCATCAAACCCAACAGTCAAAAGATACAGGCCATCTGCAAGATGCCGCCACCCAAGGATAAGTCAGAACTCTGCACTTTCCTGGGGATGGGGGCCTATGTACACCACTTCATACCTGACTGTGGCGTCTTGACTGCCCCCTTATCTGCAATAATTGGCACCAAATCCAAGTTTGTGTGGACCCCCCAATGTGAGCTCTGTTTTAGACGTCTTAAGGAGAAACTCATGACAGCTCCTATCCTGAAATACACCAAATGTGATGGGGAATACCAAATGAAAACCAACGCCTCAGATGCATCCATTGGGGGAGTACTACAAATCAAAAATAATAATAACAACTTCCTGCCTGTAGCCTATGAATCACAAAAGTTGACAGATGGCAAGTGTCAATATCCTATTCATGACAAAGAACTGTTGGCCATCTTACACTGCCTAGTCAAATGGCATTGTTATATAGAACAACAAGAAGAATTCACAGCACTGACTCACCACAAGTTGCTTATATATTTCAAAACTCAAGAAAATCTATCTTGCTGCCAATCCTGCTAGATGGAACTCTTAGAGAGATTCAATATGCTCATATAATACAAACTTGGTCCAGAACTTGCCATGGCAGACACCCTCTTGTGCCTGTATGTCCGTGCCACAAGAGGAGAAAATGGGCTCAACCCAGACTGGCCCCTCTTGGTACTACAGACAAAAGACAAAGGCTCCCCTCCCCGGCACAAACAACATAACAAAAGAAACTGTCATCAAAAACAAACACCTATTTGCTGATGTGTATGGAACCTTACACCAAAAAAAATCCAATGGAACTACCATCCCTTACATCCCCACACAACAGCAAGTGGACACCATCCTACGTTATCATAGAGACCTAGGACACACCAAGAGTTGCAACCTATACAAGTTCCTTAAATACAAGGCCTGGTGGCCAACCCTGTATTGTGACTTTCAAGAAGTCCTAGACCAATATGAAGTGTGCAAGAAATTTGCAAAAAGCAAAACACCACTGAAATCAGTACTAACCATCCACACGCAACTATCCTTCAAGGTGTGGGCCCTGGACATTGTTGGCCCCATGCCAGGAAAACACAATGATAAGAAATACATCATCACCACTATAGACTTTGCTACGCAATGACCAGTAGCCCAAGCAGTAAAGGCGCACACTGGCAATGTTGTGCAGCAGTTTATAGGAAGAGAAATAATCTGCAAGTTTGGAAAGCCAGAACTCCTGATAACTGATGGAGGGAAGAAATTGACCTCTGAAGACACCAACGTATACCTTGCCAAAAATGGGGTCAAACACACCATGACAACACCATACCACCCTCAGGCCAATGGACGTGTAGAGCGGCTAAATGGCAGCCTTGTGCAAGCTTTGGCCAAGCTCCACGCCAGGAGACCCAAAGACTGGTATAAGCAGCTACTGACTGCATTACTTGTGTGTCAAACCCAAGCAAACAGATCCACCAGAAAAGCCCATTTGAACTGGTATACGGCACACAGCCAAATATCATTCAGGCATTGACAGGACCCAAGCTTGAAATTCCAAGCAAAGCTCTCCCTTGCTCAGACCCTCAGGTCATAGAGGCCAATAGTGATCAAACAGAAAAAGAAAACAAGTGTCTGCAAAAGACATTTGTCCCCATCCAAGATAGACATGAAGTTTTGACAAAGTTTGGGTCATGAACTTTGACAAAAGCAAACTACAACCCAAAAAAAGTAGGCCCAGCAATAATGCTAAGGTAAACAAAAATAACACTTAACTTGTGCAAGGACTCAGGCAGTGCAAACAAGACAGAATCCTCCACCATGATTGCCTGAGACCCTGCAAAGCAAGACAAAAACAACGTGAAACCACCCTGCCCGCCACAGAACAACAGCTAGTCCAGTATGGTGCCTGGGCTCCTGAAGACCTCCCTGACAACCTACCCCCAGAGGAGGCCAACCTTCAGTTGGGGGGGTGTCAAAACAGCAGGCCCAACCCACCAGCAAGGTTCCGAGTAATCAGGTTTGTGACCTGCAATCTGATTACCCAGCCACTTGAAGCCAGACTAGGAAGTCAACTCAAATTGCCAAATCCAACAACATGAACAAATGCTGATCCCCTACAGTGGATACCTTGTTTTGTCACTTGACTCATTACCAGGATCAAGCCACCCCCTTCACCATCCCACTTTGTGATCAGCCCTATCATGTTCCTATTATCCATGACTCACATTAACTATATAATCGTTATCTCCCAATAAAGAATTTTATCTAGCTTCTAAATATTTCCCCTTGTAACTCTGCTAAAACAGCACATTTATGACAATAGTGACAACCCCGTCCTCCAAGCTAGCCATTATTCAAATAAAGTAACTCACTTGGCCTACCCCTTCTATTTCTGTGAGAACACCCACAAATCTTTGGTAGACACTGGGGCCAATCACACCATGGTCAACCAGGAATTCACAGATTCTCAACAACTAGATTGATTGCTTAGTTGATTCAAGGCAGTAAAAGTAGCTGACTCCCACAGAGAAGTAATTACCCATGAGACAGTATCCTTCTCTGTGAGAATGGGGAACATCCAGGTCAAGCTCTCTGGGTCAATTATGGCAGGGCTCAGCCACAATGTTATTCCTGGTCTTGAATGGCTGCGGCACAACTGTCCCTATATTGACTGGAATATGTCTGTAATCATTCTTAACAGAAATGGGGTGGGTTTTAAGATCTACCCTATCAAAATGAGCAAGTTACTTAATGATACCATGTTTTTCAGAATCACAGAGACAGGTATGTATGATTTCAAGGGGAGAAACTAGACTTTAACCAATGCTCAGTCAAATTTATCTGTGCCAAACCACTTGTGGTTCCCCCTTGACTACTCCACATCCACCAGCACTTGCTGCTCTCCTCAAGGAATATAAGGACGTCTTCAGTGAAACACTGGACCAACTACCTAATCCCCAGGAGATCTAGCATGCTGTTTAGCTTCAATGGTCACTTCCCAAGGCGCTCCCCCCTCTATTGCTTGACATCAAAAAGAAGATGAGACCCTCTGCCAGCACCTTGTGGACGCACTCAATAAGGGCTTTATCTATCCCTCTCTCTTGCCATACAGGGCTGCTGTCTTCTTCATAGCCAAGAAGGATGGGTCCCTTTGATTGGTCACAGACTACTGTGCCCTAAATGAGGTGACAGTTAAGAATAAGTACCCCCTGCCACTGATTGACAACCTGTTTGATACACTTGCAGGTGCAAAGATCTTTAGCAAGATTGATCTCACCGCGGGGTACAACCAGGTCCGCATTGCACCAGGGGATGAGGAAAAGACTGCCTTCTGTACACGCTACATGTTGTTTGAGTGCCAGATCATGAACTTTGGAATGATCAACACTCCTTTTACCTTTGTCATGTTGATGAACAAAAAATTTGATGATTTGATTGGAAAATGTGTTGTTGTTTAAGAAAACATTATTGTCTTCAGTCAAGATCAAATAACACATCTCCAACATCTCTGTGCTATCCTCAACACCCTTTGGAGAACCCAGTTGAAGGCAAAGCCTTCCAAATGCAAATTCCTCAAGTCAGAGCTCCTATTCCTTGGGCACACCATCTCTGCCCAAGGGATAAAGCCCAACCCTGCCAAAATTAAGGCAATCACAATCATGCCACCTCCCACCAATGTGGGCCAGGTGTGTACATTCTTATGCATGGTTTCCTATGTGTGCAAGTTTATCCCCAATTTCATAGAGCTAATTGCAACTCTCACTGAGCTCCTAAACACCAAACAGCGCTTCCATTGGACCCCTGCCAGAGATCAAGCCTTTGAGACATTGAAGAAAAGACTCATTACTGTGCATATATTACAATTCCCCAATCCAAACCACCAGACAAACTTGAGACTGATGCCTCTAACAGAGCCATAGGGGGGTGCTATGGGTAGAAACTGACAAAATTGTCTTCCTCTCCATGGCGTAAAAATCCAGGAAGCTCACTGACTTGGAGCAACACTACCCCATACATGACAAGGAGTTAGTGGCAATTGTGTACTGCATCAAGAAATGGCGCTGTTACCTGGAGGGCACCACCTTTCCTCCCTGTGTCCTAAAAGATCATAAACTGCTCCAGTACTTCAACACTCAGTTGAATTTAATGCAACATCAATCAGGATGAGTTGAGCGCCTTCCCCCTATCATTTTTGCATTGAATACAAGCCTGGGAAGGAACTTGTCACAGCCAACACCCTCTCCAGGCTATAATTAGCGTCCATCATGGGGGACAATGGTTTAGATCCAGACTGACCAATGCTTTACCTACTTCCTGAAGCAACCTGTTACAAAGGTCTTAATTCTATGATTATTTCCAAGATAAAGGATAATGAAAGCCAGCTCACCACTGATGCTGGTAACGTCTGTTGCCAGGCAGAGACAGGTGAGAAGATGCCTTATATTCTCAACACACATCAAGGGATACCATACTACACTACCACCTCACCTTGGGTCACATCAGGTGATGTAACCTCTTCAAAATCATGAAGTGTAAGGTTTAGTGGCCTTGTTTGCGCCAAGACATCTTGGACCTCCTCAAAACCTATGTGTTGTGTGAAAATAACACATCTAAACCTGCACCCCCAAGTCTGTCCTGCCCATCAAAGCTATGGAACCCTTTGAGCAGTGGGCCCTCAACATTGTTATGCCTCTACCCAAAGACAGACTAGGCAAGAAGTACATCATTACAGCCACCAAAACTTCACCTGTTGGCCAGTAGTGTCAGCAACCACTAACCATACTGCCACCACCATCACCCGCTTCATTGACAAGGAAATTGTGGCCTGCTTTGGGCAACCAAAACGCTTTATTGCGGATGGTGGACCTGAGCTTTTAGGGCATGTCATGAAGGTGTACTGCACAAGAATGCCCTCTAAAAATATTTACGGCTCCCTATCATTCTCAAGCCAATGAACGTGTAGAGCGCCTAAATGATTCACCTGTCTAACTGATTGACAAGCTATCACAGGAGTACCCCAAAACCACATGGACTGAACATCTGCCCACCACCCTACTTAGCTTACAAGCAAGAATAAACAGGGGCACCAGGTTCAGTCCCAGTGCCTTGGCCTTTGGAACACCTGACAGCTTGACAAGGGTAGATGTAAAGTCACCCCCCCCCCTTTAACCCTGGATAGGACAATCTTCCTGCGCCGCACAAAGAAATCTGCTCAGAAGCCGACCAAGCCCCATAATTACCTTGAGGATTTAGCTCATACAATTGATAAGAGATTTGTGTTGGCATACTCTTATCAGGTGATAGATACCAATGTGATAAACTTGGTTCCCACTTGGGAGAAATATCTGATTAATTTAGACTATTTTTTGGCTTGGGCCCATCCACACTTGAAATTAATTAAGTCTAAGCATTCAGGTTGCGCTACTGCCAATTCTTTAAATGTCAATCCAACTGGATTGAATGGTGATTTAATTCACTCTGGTAATGCCAGCCAATCAGAGTTAAAGCAGGAAATCAATGAGAAACCCTTCAACCCTTTGGATCCTCATCTTCAAAATTTCTCTGTAAGCCAATCAAGTTCCAGCCCTGGGTCAGGTGATCCTTGAATTCAAATTCCACTCTTAAAGCAAGACAGGGGACTTTCAGTCCCCTGCTTGCTCATTCTTTCAAAATAAAGTTCATACTTTTAAATTGCGTTTTTGGTTATTCTGGGCCTTTATTTTGGGGTCCTTTTTGTTTCCTAAAGCTGTTAGTAAAAGTATTAACTATTCCCTACCCTCTTTACTGTCCCTGGGTTTACGGCACCTGTTTCAAAGCATCTAGAGTTAAAGTTAGTTTAGACTTATATGCTTACCTCTCCTGATTTCAAAAAACCAGCTCGAACTCTAAACTAGTTAGTAAATACCCTATAATTACCTACTTTAAGTTTGGTTTTGTGTCCTGCTTGCTTTGTTGTCTTTGCCCAGTCATATACACTTTCAAACAACTTTTCCTGCTTTTTCAAAAAGCGTATAGTCCACAGTTGCTGTTCTTTCCATTTTGGGTCTGTTTTGCAAGTCCCCAGTTGTCAGGGTTTTCTTTTCTTTGTTCTGTTCTGTTCCAGAAAAGTTAGCACAATAATTATTTTGCTTTGTTTCTTCCTGCAGCACAAAAATGTTGATTTCTTTCTTTAAATTTATGGCTTTTACCCTGGCTCCTGCCTTGGTTTTGATTTGGACCACTTCTCCAGATCTTTGGAGTTCCGTTTCTCATTCATTCTACCATGTGAGGGCCAACCCCAATTAATTCATGCAAATGTTTGAGAATATCCCTGGGCACACACAGAACATTCTAACTGTGAGAGAGAGAGGCTAAACTAACTAAGTTTGGCTCCCATCCTGGTGCAACAAACCACCAGGATGCCATCCAGTGCGCAACTGGGATGACCGCTCGGAGAGGGGATCACAGGGAGGACACCGGGGACAACTGGGGAAAGTAGGCGTTCAAACCCATTAGAATCAGGCTGGTGAGCAACAAGGGAGTGCAAGTAGGAGCGGGGGAGGCCACCTTGGAGGACCCAGGGGGTACCACATTCTTCTGAACCATGGAGGGAAGAGGAGGTGTGGGGGCACTACCTCTTCAGAACTAGGCAAAGCAAGCTCCACGACGTCCAGGTCAAGATTGTCACACATCAGGCTCTTAACCACAGCCTCTCTGGAAAAGAGAAGACTGCTGTGGAGGTCCCAGAGACTGGCAGGGTTGCTACCTACCAGACGGGCCAATGAGGAGATTTTACCCCACAGGTCAGGGGAGGTGGACCACAGAAGCAAGAGAAACAGAGCCAGGGAAAAGAAAACAAATTTAAGGGCCGGCAGTATCATAGAAAGAACCAGCACAAAATTTGGGGTAGTATGGTATAGTTTCTGGAGAAAAAGGAGAGAAAATGGCAAGACTAGGGTAGTCTTTGGCAAATCCTTGGGAAAACAGCAGAACAGGTTTGGGTAGCCTCGCTGTTGTCTTGGGGCCCTTGGATTATAACTGCAAGCAAAAGCGGGTTTGAAAACAATGATTTTTAAAGGAAAATTCAAGATAATAATAGAAATTATAGGAAAATTTGATTGAAATTTTGAGCTTTGAACTTTGATTTTGAAATCAAGAGCAAAAGAGACAACAACTAAGTGAAGGAACACTTGTACAAGGAGCCAGAAGAGAAGCCGGGTTCAAAACCGGCTGGCCAAAGGTAAGCTTAGGGCAGGGGCTACACTCTAATATTTTGAGCTTTAGGGACACAACTGGTTCCAGGCAACTCAAAATTAAGAAAATTAAGGTGCAGGTGACTCCAAACTTTAATGTAAGTGGAAAACAGACAAGCAGGGGACTGAAAGTCCCCTTGCTTGGTTAAAAGGAATGGATTGCAAAAAACTGGTCACATGACAGTTGGGGGTGAGCCTGATTGGCTAGGTAAAAAACTTTGCTGGATGGGCTCAGGGGAACTAGAGAGTTTTACTCCAATTTCTGAAATCAAATCTGATTGTCTGGAAGAGATGCCAGACATTTGGGGGTCAACTGGGTTATCAAGTGTTGATGTGGCAACACCTGATTGGGTGGCTCTGATAGTTTTTAAAAACTGACAACACCAGGCTAATAGGTAGTCCAAATTAACCAGGGTTTCTTCCCAGGAAGGAGCAACCAAAGGCAGGGATTCCACAGGATAAGCCAGCACAAACCTCTCATCAACCGTGTGAGCTAAATCATTCAACAAATGGAGGGGTTTGGCGGGCGTTTTGGGACCTTTCTTGGTACAATAGGGAAAGATTGAGCGGTCCAAAGCCAGAGGTGGCAGTGAATTTACACTAACTGCCAGTGAAAATGTGGTAAAGAGTCTCACCTGTGATGACCTCAAATATTCTGCTCTTGATCCAGCTCCCTCAGTGTCCCCTAGCTTGAGCTCCCCAGTGCCTCCCCCTCCCTGTGGTTCCGGCTGTTAAGGCCCAAGGGGACAGTCCAGAGGTCAAAGAGCATCCCCCCAAGTGCGCTACCTGGCTGCTTTGTGGGATGCTCTTGATGGGCCTGGATTTGTACTTCCCCCCAATTATCTGCCGCGTCCTCTCTTTGGACGCCACTTTGAGCGGCAATAACAGTCCTGCACTGGATGGTGTCCTGGTGGATCCTTCCCCCAGGATGGGAGCCAAACTTAGTTAGTTTAGCACCCCTCTCTTATAGTAGAAAAAGGGAAATTACAGTCCACAGTTCCCAGGAAACCCCCCTTGTTGACTATCCCTCCCTGAGCCAGAGGTGTGCCAAAGCCCGAGACATTGAACACAAGAGAATTGAAGGGGGGATAAAACATCTTGAGGCCAGGTACGCCGTAGGTGATCCCATCTATGCCCTCAACCCCAATTTGGCCAAATTAGAACCCAACTACCTGGGGCCCTTCAAGATGGCTGCGGTCTATGACAACCACACCTACCAATTTGAAGATGCCCAAGGAAACACCAAAAGACTCCACCACAATTGCTTGCACCCCTGCCTTGCCACCCCCACACAAAAGTTGTTTGTGCAGACCTTCCCAGATCTCCTGAAAACTCTGATCCTGGTGTCTTATGACAAGCAGGGGGCAAGGGGGTGTTGCAACTGAGTTTGCATCCTTGCCTGCCAATGTATCTTACAATACACAGTGTGACAGAAATCATGGGATAGTAAAAAGCTGTCTCTAAGTGGTGGGGAATTACCACCCAAATCCACATAGAGTTAATGATTAACCACCAATGCAGCTTCAAATACTGTTTATGAAATTTCCAAATGAGATACTAGGATTAAGTAAAATAATTAATTCTAACCAAAGTAGCCCAAGATAAATATCCTGTGAAAGCATCAGAGAATCTTCAGAATAAAATTCTGGACATTGAGATGCAGCACAATTTTCATTTTCCAAGGCAGGAGGGACCACTCCAAGATCGGCAGGCATTGAATTAACATTGGGAGGTGCCAATGACAAAGTTCCAACTGCAGGGCCCCATCTTCCAGTCATGATCCAGCCTAGAATAATATTGTAGGGATTATATTGTAACAACCCAACTACAGTATGCACTTTAAAAGTAAATTAGACCAAGGGATATTTGATTTTTATTGAGTAAAATTTTAGGAGGACTCAACTCTTAGAGTTGAAACAGTGAAAATTATTCAATATATATCAAAATTGACTAAGCAATACCACCTGGATCCTGGATCCTGGGCTCCTATTCCTTCTATATTATCAAGTAAGTATCTGGTCCAAGTTGCAAAGAACCCTTGAGTGACCAATTTCTGACAACTGTAAATTCACTGCCACCCCTGGCATTATATCACACTATCTTCCCCTGCCATACTAAGAAAGGTCCAAAAATATCAGCCAAACCCCTTAATACTTTAGGGGATTTGGCACACACAGTTGATGAGAGATTTGTGTTGTCCTATCCAGTGGATTTGTTGCCCCTGGTTTCCCCCTCCTAAAAAAACATTGGTTAATTTGGATTATTTGTTGACATGGTGTCACCCACTTTTGAAAACCATTAGATCTAACCAATCAAGTGACGCCACATCAACACTCAAGAAACCAAGTGAGTTTCAAATGTCTGGGATCTTCTCTAGCCAATCAGATGGGACCACGGAAATTAAGGTGAAACTCTCCAGCCCACCTGGTCCTGACCAGCAAAATTTCTCCATCAGCCAATTGGATCCAAGTCATATGGTCATGTGATTTAAATTTCCTGCAACCCACTCCTTTTAATACAGCAAGGGGACCTTCAGTCCCTTGCTTGTCTATTTCCAATATTATTAAAGTTTGGGAACTTACTGCACTTTGTTTTAAAATTATAGTTAAGTTGGAACCTCTGTTTTGAGTTCCTATCATCTAAAAATTAAAGTGTTAGTTGTTTTGTTAAACCTTACCTTGTGTCAACCTGCTTTAAACCCAGCACCTCTTCTGGGACCTTCTGAAGAAGCTTTAGTGTATAGTCTTTGCTTTTTTAAGCTTTTGCTTTCAAAAGCAGCTCTCAAACCTAAATTTTTAATCAATTTTCAATATAATACCTATTATTATTTTGAATTTTCTTTGCTTTTGAACCCACTTTTTTTATCCATCCTCCCAAGCCACCCAAGCCCATTGTCAAGCTACCCACGCCTGCTCTGCTGCTCCCCACTTTGTTTCTTGTTTGTGGGTGCCCTTGTTTGCTCCAATTTTATTGTTTGTGAACCTGGAAACTTTACCAACATATTTTAAATTTTGTGGAGATCACAACCATGATACTCCCAGTCCTAAAATTTGTCATATTTTCCTTGGCTCCCTTTTTGCTGCTCCTGTGGTTGACATTGCCAGAGTTGTGGTCAAAAATTTCCTCTTCTGCACAACTTGTGGGCAAAGGTCCTTCCAGCCTCCTGAATCTCCCCAGTGGTCTCCTTTTTTCTGGGAGGCCTAGGTAAAGAGCCTGACTTGCAATGACCTGGAATTTGAGGCTGTCAACTATGCTTTGCCCGCTTCTGTGGGTGAGGAAACATTGGTGTCCCCCCTTCTTGGTCTGAAAAAGAGCAACTCTGGGCCTTTTCTGGCACCAGTGATGCTCCCTCCTGATCCCTCCCGTACTCCATGGTTGCTTACCGGTTTGATGCTGATGGGACTGAATGTGTACTTCCTTTAGCTTTCCCCTGTGTTCTCTCTGTGGTCACCCCTCTGAGCGGCTGTTCCAGTCCTCCACTGGGTGGCATCCTGGTGGTTTGTTTTGCCAGGATGGGAGCCAAACTTAGTTAGTTTAGCCCCCCTCTCTTACACTGACAACCATGCTGATTAACAAGCTCATATTGGGTAACCCTCAAATTATGTCAATTTATCAACATCAACTTGCAAGGAGTATTTGGTTTCAGCTGGCAGACTGGAGCAGCCGTAACCTGTTTCCGATCAACTGTTTGATTTAAATCCGTTAATTTGGTCAATTTTATTAAATGTTGCTGACTTTTTGAGACTTTCTACTTGGCCAGATAATTCCTGGCATGATGGAACCTACCGTGACACACAAGGGGAGCTCAAGAGTCACCCCTTGATGTATCTAACAACATGGACCAATCTGATGGCAATATCAAACTGTGGGCACTTTCTTCTAATTAGGAGCGCTGCCAATTTGACCTGCTGATCCCCACACAAGTTATTCCTCAGCTTCAAACCTTACATGGAACCTGCCACTATGCCACCCCCTGTAGCTTTGTGGCTTTCCCCATATAGTATATTAATCACAATATTCTAAAATAAACAATAGCTTTTTCTATTCATTCTTGTCCTTTCTATTGGACTGTTGTCTTCCCCAATCAAATACTGAACTCTAATTGATTCAGTTGCAACAACTTGGAACCAACTTTGAACATCAGCGGCCCTGTGGGGTCCAGCACCATCCCATACAATAACCCCAGCAAGCCCCAGGCCCATGCCCCTGGGGCACTCCTGGACTGACTGGAGAAACCTATTCAAGGCCGCAATATTGCAGGATCCTGAAATCATTTGATAAACCCTGATATCTTTTGGACAAATCTGTACCATCACAGGATAGGCTGTGGCTCTGGCTGATGCAGGCTGAGATATTCTGTCTTTGGAACCTTTGGGACATAGCCATTGCGCACAGACAGAGCAGACACTGATTTATTGATATAGTAGGATTTGACCCGCCCCTTGTTTTTGAGCGCAGTGTATGCCTCTGCGTAATTTACCTGGGGCACAATGTTGGATGGGCTGCTTTGGCTATTGGGAGAAACTCTAAGTTTTTTCCACAGGAGCCGCAGACCCTTGACCGCATGATAGTAAAAGGAAGTTGAAGCCTCAATCCTGAAAGCAGACTTGGCCATCAACTGGATACTTTCCTGTTCAGGATAGCAGTCAAGGTTGATCGCTGACAGATGGCCCATCTATGCTCCTTGGTGAGCAGGGTCAACAGGCAGGTGGGTTTATTCCCTCTTAGAACTCACCCAGTATTGAGAAACTTATTAAATGGCTTACTGGTGTATTTGGGATCCACTCCAACAATACCCCCAGCCTCCTTGGGGTCACCAGTATCTTGTATCCGTTTGCCAGGGATAATGCGCTTTATATTGGGGACAGACTTCCAAGTTGCCTTTTTGGGTAAAGATGAGCCAGGATCCTTCACAGTAACTGGCGCACATAGCATAGGTGATTTGTTGTAGAAGGCTGTGATATTATTCAACACATGCTACCCCTCTACAGTTATTTAATATTCTGGCTCTTCATCATTGTCTTGGTTGTCATCACTTATATAGGGCTTATATGTAGTATCAAGCACTGGCTGGACCTCTTGTACCATGCTTGTTGGGATTGACTCCTGAAATTAAACAGGCTCAAGTGCCAAAGAAGTGAGCTCAACTTCCTTGTTGTTCACTATTTTGGATATGATCATGTTGATAGCCTTCCTTGATAGCTTGGGCACCCTGGTGTGTATACCCTGCTTCCTTATAACCTGCTTATCCTGGACTGGTTGTTGTGCCTGTGTGACTTCAAAATGATTAATTATCCCTTTGACTCCTTTTTGAGTAGGCACCTGTGTTCTACTCATTCAATTTTTGACCTATGGTGATGCTGTAACCATGGCATGTACTGGCTGCACTGGTGGTTTGCTGTTGTGTTCCTTCTATTCTATGATACAATAAAATGCTAAATCAAACTGGATTAAGTTACACCCCAGGGTTTATGGGGGGGGGTTTAAACTGTATATGGGTACTGAATCAGAATATACACCACCCAGCTGCCTGGCTATAGGTTCTTTATACCTTGATCAGTCATATTTGGGTTTATGCAACCCCCTTTAAACCAGGAATTTGATTTATAACCAGCTTCCCCATATTTTAGGCCAGATCTGGACACTCAGAACATCTTCTATACAGTTATATTTCAGATCAGGTATCTTATTTTAGGTAGTATGCTTAAGTACGCGATACTTCACGCAATGGCTGAGTGATCTTGTTTGTTAGTTGGCCTACCTCATACCTGGTTTGGGGTTTGATCCACTGTGACTGAGTATATTCTGTCATCGATTTGCATAGTAAACATGCGTACACTGGAGGATGGCTGAAGCTATTTTGTTTGTGATTTCGTGGGGTTCGTAATGTACCCTGGTGTTTTCTTTTGTAGTCGGAGTTGTTTGTTGAGCCATCTTGCTCGGTAATATTCCAAGTTCATGTTGACAGAGGTTATATTTCACACTGGTGGTTGGGTTTTGTTTGAGTTCATTTCGTTTACAGATGGCTCGATTTTGTTTATCTTTGCAGTTTTGAAAACTGCTGTATCGATGAAGTTTTACACCGTTAATTCAGGCCCTCCTCACCTTTTATGTCAAAAGACTTCCAATAAGTATATTTACTCTACCAGATAGGTCAAAATTAAATAACGTAAGATATTTAGTTATCGCTATGTTTAATTTCTGTCTGGGAAGTCATATTCGCAGCTCTCAATATGGTTGAATTGAATAATTCCAAGGTATGGTACAAATAAATTAAATTTAGGTAGATGTGAATATTATGGTTTAGTTGTGAAACCTAGATTTAGAAATAAAGTGCACATAAATGAAACCCAAAAGTCAAGATTAGCTTGTTGTAAAGATTTATAGTGAATATTACCAAGCTTAAATGTAAATAAGAGAAAAGAATTAACAAGATATATTACAAATAAGACAGTGATCATGGATATTTAGATATAAAAATTACCTTGAATAGCTTTACGAGATGCGAATGATGTATAATAAAGCGTATTCAATATTGAAAGTTATACGATCAAGTCAAAAACAAACAATATGAGTTTGCCTTTTAGAGATATCATCAATTTATCAAAGGAAGCTATTTTTGGATGTGGAGTTATTTAGGCATAGGGGAGGCACAGCGCTCGTGGAATTCTCTAAGAATTATATCTATCGACTCTATCGACTGGGGTCGAATGTCAGCCAGCTGCTTAATCTTGGCTGTAACCTCCTTGATCTGATCGTCTGACAAGTCTAATCGAAGCTGACTTACACGATTCTTGACGGCATTCCAGCCAGTCAAACGATGGCCGATTGAGACGTAACGCTCCATTCCAAAATCCTCAGGCTTGAGGATCTCGTAAGTACTAGGATTATTCAAAATGGCTTTGGCGTGGATCCCGGCCTTGTGAGTAAAGGCACAGTAGCCAGTAATGTAGTTGTTGAATGGAACTTGAATCTCAACTGCTTCCGCTACTAGGTTCTCTATGTCTCTTAGCTTGTGGAGCTTGTACTTGGTGGTTATGTATTCTCTGTTAGCCACATACATTCTGGCCATAAGTCCTCCAAGGGGAGTGATGCCGTTGCGCTCGCCGATTCCTAGTACAGAGGTATCTACGTGGGTGGCTCCAGCTTCAAGAGCTATCGGGTTTAGTGGTTTATTTGTAAAAAAATACCTGCATATGCGTTGGCGATCGCACATCCGGTGTCGTTATGAAAATGCGTTTCGATATCACAATTAACCACGCCACGTAATGTTTTTACTAATTCATAAACTTGCCGAGGGTTAGCACATCCCACCGTATCAGCAATCCCAACCCGGTTTACTCCGATCTAACACTTCAATAAATTGTTTACGTAAAATATTCTTACCTTATCAACTGACTTGTAAATGTTTAGCAGATCAACCAAGTCACTACGGAATGAGTCCTCACTAGAGAAACGAACCTCGACGCCCTGAGACTTGATATAACTAACCACCTCAATGGCTTGCTGAGTAATAGCATCCATATCTTTGCCAAGAGAAAACTCTCTTAAGAAGGATGAAGTACCAATGACAACGTCCAAGCCATCAACACCTGAATTCATGAGCACACGAAAATATGAAACTTTACCTGTGGCAATGGCCATCTTAGCATCATCCATATGACAACGGACGTGAGTCAGGATTTTTGCCTTGAGGCCCAATTTACAGATAGCTTCACAGTCTAACCTGGACTGTTCCGAAGCTGCCGGGGAAGTAAGTTCAATGTAATCTACCCCAAAGTCATCAAGCGCCTTGGCGATCTCGATCTTCTTCTCGGTGGTAAAGAAAGCATTGGCGAATTGTTCACCCTCTATTTAAAAAGGTCAAAAACTATCGCCAAATAAAAATTGAATCTTAAAGTACCTCGGAGAGTAGATTCTGATGATGTAGAAGTTGTCCACACGACTCAAGGGATCCTTGTACTTGGGCTCGTAGGGACCGGCGGAACCATTAGAAGACATGCTGAAAGGTAATGAAATATGAAAGAGACAAGATGTAAGTGATGGATGGCAAGAGTACGCTGGCGTTAGCGTGTGTGGAACTGGGGTTTAAATATCTCTGAAAATTCCTGCCCAGCTGCAACCATATGGTTTGTGACGAATCATTCACATTTCCTGTGTGGGGGGACATCTGGTGTATTATGACTAATCTACTTTTTATCCTAGTCATGCCACCTCAGATCTCATCTCGCCCTTCAATCAAATAGCAGTCCTTGAATCAAGTCGGGCCACTGGAGCTTGATCTGCCCTTCCCAGTCACATTTGAATAGATTTTTATTAACTGTCGCGTTCAATCATAATATATTCAATAGCAGTTGCAACAAATAATTAGCATCTCTTGAGCAATAAATCAAAATAACAGGTAATCGCTTAACTAAGCGAATCAAATTCCGAGGATGGGATTAAATTTCATGCTTCTAAGCTTAAATGGAACATTAGCTCAAGCAGTCAAACCCACTTTAATAACAAAAGGAAGCCAATCAGTTCCGAATAATATTACTGAAAAGACTAGGCTTGATTGAATTCACGCTTGTTAAAATTATTCCAACCCGCCAGAATTTATTTTGCTCTAGCGCATGGGCAATTAAGCGCAAGAAATAAATGCCTTTATATTTAATCCCAATAGATTTATTGCATTTATCAAGGCATGACTGCCCCTGAAAGGATGATCAGGGTTCGAACCTTATTCATTTTCACAAACAAATATATAGTCATTTGCGGTTCAAACTATTTCCAGGCAGGTTTTTTTGCCCTACCAAGTATGGCTCCCATTTTCACCAGATTAAACATATACGCTAAATTTAAATGCACTTTTTAGATAGATGAGATTAAAAGCATCAAGCCCAATGATACTGCTCACAGTAGTCAAATATTTCCACCCCACAGCTAAGATTAAGGACAGTTGTTTTTTGAAATAAAATATTTTAATTCAAAATTTAAATTAAAAGGATGTAACCATCCACTCACTCAGCAGCTCTTGATATCTGGAACCATTTAAATTATAAGCTAAATTATAATATTTAAATCAAGTTAGGTGGGACCCAAGAGCCTTACCCCATTGACTATACTTGACAAAACCAAAAATTTAAATATACCATGACTCATGCCTAATCATACCGAAACCAACCATTTAAAGCTTCAAACGAATGAAAATCCCCTCCTCAAGCAAACATTTTATAATCAACCTCAGCCTTACGGAATCGGTACTCTTCAATGATCAATAATTTACACATGATTATTCCCTTATATCGATGTAAATATCAAAATCAAACATGAACCAAAAAACCTTGACCCATCTGGTAGCATTCTATGTAGATCCTGACCTCAGAGCCACTGTCCTCTAAAATCAACATTACTCTTCTTAACCCAGCCATTCACAATGACTTTCCTTTAATTAATATTTGGACCCAACCTTTAAACTTTGAGTAAATCAATATCATTTAAAACAGTTTTCGAATATCATGCTTATTTATGGGGACTACAATATATATATTGTGAATATAAAATAAAAATATAAGAGAAGCTTAAAAGGTTAGGAACAAACCGGGAAGAAAATAGGCTTCTACCATCTCTAAACTGTACGGTACCTTTCAGAGCTGTTGAGATGATGGACCAAAGTTGGCTCATCGCAAACTGAATTTGGGCATGGGAAAAAACATGGCTGACACAAGGTTTCCAGCACCATCCAGGGACAGATAGCCGTTGATACTTTTATCGTGACATAGCAAATACATCAGTCACTAGGAAAACTTGGCCACACTCAAAGCCCCAGGTACACAACAGGATAAAAAGTGATTCAAACTTGCATATAGTTATTCCAGGTTCCAAACTGCACATGGATGTATAATATTCATGTGGAAAGGGTTTACTAAGGACACAGAATCATCAAACAGAAGCACACAAAATTTGTACCATGGGAAATAAAACCAAACAACATTGGTTTTTTACTTCATTCTGATTAAAAGTAAACTCCAAAAAGGAAAAATAAATCTCCACTGTCAAGTATATACTTCTGGAAAGTATATAAAACAAATAAAGGGAGAAATTAAGAAGAGAATGATACTTTATTTCATATGAGTGTAGAGTATTATATAGTATCATGAGAGGTCACATACTGTCCATCTAGTCATGGGGTTTAGCCAAGTAATTGTTCCTCTTAGGTCATGAGGTTTGTACAAGTAGTGTTCCTCTTAGGACTAAAAATGTTTGATCACCATAATAGATGGGCAAATGATAAGAGTGCCACCAACTTAATGGTTAGTTGGGGAATCATTCCAAGAGTCACTTGGGGAATTACTTTCCCAAGAGGGAGCAATTGTAGATGTTGTGACATCTCCCCCTGGGGTGCTGAAAGGTGGAACCTTGGGAATTTTCTTGATAGTGTCAGGGATTCAGGCTTGGTATTGATCCAGTTTTGCGTTGGGTACAGGAAGCTGGGAATTATGTTGTGCTGTTCTTGCTGTTCATAGGCAGAGGCAGTCATGATGCATACACTTGAGCTCTGTTCAAGTGTCAATGCCTTTGATGAGGTAGGTGTTATTTGGTTTAGCTTCCATGACAATGCCTGCTCCTCGTAATCCTGGATCCTTTTGTGCATGTTGCAGTTAACAACCCAGATCTTGTCCCTAACTTGGAAGCGTTCTTGTTGTAGTGGGATTGCTTCTCTCTCAACCCTTTCTCTTTCCTTGTCCTCTTGGTCCTTTCTGGCGCAATGTACGTCAGGATCACTGTTGTCTGGCACTTTCTTGGGAAGAGGTAATTGTAGTCCTGAGGTAGTGCTAACAATGACAGGCTTATGCCCATAGACAAGTTTATATGGGCTTTTACCTGTGTTGCCGTTAAACTGTGTTCTGCACACCATAAGTGCTGTTGGCAGCATGTTTAACCAGGCTTTTGAATTGTTGGCAGATAACTTAATGAGGACTTCTACTAGGAAGCCATTTAGTTGTTCTACTCTTCCATTTGCTTGCAGGTGATAGGGGCTGGCTATGGTGTGCTTTATTCCATTCTTGGCAAGGTAGATGTTGGTGTCAATGGCTTTAAGTTCAGTTCCTCCAACTGTGATCAGGAGGTCAGGTTTTCCAAACTTAGCTATGATCTCTTTTCTAATAAATCATCTTACATCATTTCCTTTATGTCATTGTGTAGCTTGTGCTACAGGCCATCTAGTTGCATATCTGATAGCTGTGATAATGTAATTTTTGCCGTTGTTATCACCGGGCATTGGTCCCACAATATCCAGTGATCACACTTTGAAAGGTTGGGTGATTGGCACTGGTATTACTGACTTGGGGGTGCCTTGGAGCGGGCATACTTTTCACAGAATTTGCATTGGTCTAGTACTTCCTTGATATTGTTCATCATGTTGGGCCACCAGTAGCGTGTCTTTGTAAAGTTACACCTCCCCCTTAGACCTCCACTTTGATTCCTGTCAAATGCTTAGGAATTTCTACCAAATTATGTTTGAATATTTATCTGAAAGGTCACTGAAAAAGCCCAAAAAAGGCCATCAATTTAATATTTTAGAATTATTCTGAAGATTCCCCTGCCTAACCTGCCCAAGAAACACCTCTGGTTAAATATCATGTGCAAAAGAGTCCAGGAGCAGTGGTAATTGCATCCAAAGCATATTACTGATGTTAGTTGGTTCAGTTTTCCTTTCAACTATGTCCATTCAAAATTTTTCAAGATCTTCCTGCCTCAAGAAATGCATTTGCATCTGCTCATATCATTGGTCAATTGGTTTGTGACATTCAATCTACCACCCCAATCCTATCACATCTCTTAAATGAATGCAAGTGTTGTAAAAGACCTTGCTTCATTATTCTCTACTCTAATAAAGTTCAAAATTTGTTAGTTTAATTTGGCCTTCTGGTTTTGCCTGTTGCTTTTGGTGTTCAGTTGATTCCTTCTCCCCTTTGGCCTCCCAGGAATTGTTGGCAGCAATCTTTTGGTTGTTGCTGAAACCGCGATTTTATTGTGGTTGAGAGCTTGGTTCTATTTATTCTTAACCTGCTCCCCAATTCTCACAGTCTTGAGGTATTCATGCAAGTTCCTACTACAGGTGTATCCTGGATCTCTGTGGTATCAAAGGGTTCTGTGTCAATCTTTTGTGTTGACAGGATATAGGGTACAGTATTGCCACTTGGTAGTATGCCATGTAGAGTACCATATACATTTTTAAACAGATGGGTCATTATTTTTCTTGTTATGCCTAGGCGCCAGATTGATTATTTTATAACTTACTCACATTATTCATATTCTAATTATTCAGAAAGCTTAAAATACAACCAATACCAAAACTTTAATTGATCTTGGGCTTAGATGATTTTTTTCAAAAATAAGTCATCAATTTTAGAATTGGAAATTGCAACTTATAGTATTACTGAAAATATCTTAAGTGCTACTACAAACTACAAACCAAAAATATTTATGATGAGTTGCATGGGAGAGTAATGACAGCCCCAAATCTATAAATGATATTACCCTATCTTTGGCTCATCATAAATATTCTTAGTTTGTTTCAGAAAAAAGGTTGTTGTTTTTGAAAGACTGATAACTCTATTTAAAATACACCCTCTAGTAAGTTGCCCTACTTCATGAACTTGCCCCAATACATCACTAGCATATTCTGATATTTTTGTTTCTCTGGTATAATCATGTGATTTCAAATGATAAGTTATCTCAGAATATTCTGATAAACTTTCAAATGTTAGAGGTGAAGTGTATAACTTCTCATCTATCATCAAATATAAAAGATTGATGCGCAGAGTTTTAACTTCAAGCTCTCTTTTTATAGGCCTAACTTTTCTTTTATAAATATAAAAGAATGACTTTTGAGAAATATTTGAGCCTGATAGTACTGATTTATATAATTCTTTTCTTTTTTCTTCTTGCTCAAAAATATTTTTAAGATCATTAATATTTTTAATATAAAGCTCATTTTCTTTTTTCTTTAATATTTTTGATATTACACCAAAGTGACCATCAACAATGCTTTTTCCATGACATTCAACAAAACAATTATATTTTATAGAACCCTTAATATATTTAGGTGCCTCTTTAAATAAGTAATATAAAAATTCATATGATCTAAAATGATTTCCATTATCAGTCCACACTTTTATATTTTATATTTTTTAAATATATCTAATTTAAGAAGACTAATTAGACATTCACCTAAAAATAAAGAATCACATGATAATATTTGAGACAAAAAATCATGATATTCATATTTGGTTTTATTGTTTTCTTTAAAAACTAATGCAAACCCTAATAATGAGATAGGTTTTTTTGAATAAAAACAATTATTGGTCTCAATTGGACCACTTCCAACCTTTAAGTTTTCCTTATAATCTATAACTACAACACAAGACTCATCATCTAGTTCATAAATATCTTTTTTATATTCCCTATTTTGATGAACATAAAAGTCTTGGTGCTGATTAATAGTCTTTAAGTCATTGCCTATAGATTCTGGTAATGGTAAGTTTTTACTTTCACATTATTCCTTCTTTTTTTCCAGTGAATTTTTTAAATTACAAATATTGCACATATCAGTTTGTTTTTTACTTTTTATTATATTTTTAGGAATTAATTTATAGTAAGTAGAAATCAAAACTGAAATTTCATTTTTTATTTTCATATTTTCATATATTTCTTTTTTTGTTTTAAGTAGAGAGTATTTAATTTCAGTTGAGTAATTACTCATCTCTTTTTCTATATCTTTATAAATTTTTTCAGGCACTTTTTTTGTAAACTGGCTTGTTTCAAAAGAATTTTCCAGCAATTTTTTAATTATTTTTTTAGTTATTTCTTTTTTTAATGAATAGTTATTGTTTTTTTGGCTTTTTTTTAAGCTTACATTTTTATTTTTATATATTTTTCTTGAGTATCTCAACTCACTTTTAGTTATATTAAACCCCATATCATTAAGCTCTTTTAAAGAGTAACTGGAAGTAACCAGAGATTGTAAGGCTGGAAGATGCTTTTGGGGAGAAGATTTCATGAGATCCTTTAAGTTTTCAATAAACTCATTACTTTTTTGATTTTGAATAGTTGGCAGGAACTGAGATCTCCCAAATTCAGTTTGAGTAAGGAAGTGCTTGATGAAATTATCAAGATCATCACCAGCAATAAAGAGGAATGTCTTTTTTAACATTGCAATTCTTTCTCTTTTTGTTGAAGCTCCCAAGGAACAAAAGGGTAGCATGGCAGAAGTAAATTTAACTGAGGACATGGTAGTATTTTGAATCTGTAATAAGGTCAGATCTCTGAAATGTGCCTTAATGATGGAGTAGTTCTGATCAGAATGTGGCCTTTGAATGGGGTCTTTTGGATTAGAAGCTTTGTGGTGCTTTAGCTCTTATATACCAAGCTAAATGACACCATTCTGAAAGAAATGGTGTGATAGCTTTTACTATAGTTTGAACTTGAATTTATATTTGCAGAATTAATTAAATACCCAGTTTTCATACACAAGTGATATATGTGAAGCAGCTAAGCATCATTATTACATCATATCCTCTTTGTAATCAATGCAAATCAATTAAAATGATGTATTCAGTTAACTGTAACTCTTCCGCATATTTTTAGAATAATAAAATATTAAAGAGTTCTATTTAAAGAATGCTTAATTTGAGGTTTGAAGCTCACTTGAACCTTAAAATTAATCTAAACAGTGATAAAAACATCCTAACTTCAAACTGCCATAAATTCCTAAATAATTGAGCTTTTTAAATAAAATAAAATGCAAAAATAAAGCTCTCAATCTTATCTTTAATTTCGTTAAATAAAAAAGATACTTTGTATATTAAAAAAGAGTTTTCATTAGCTTTGAAGTGATCTACTTTATATCATTAGATAGAATCATGTAATAAAATCTGGATTATAATCTTTTAAATTACTTTTGCTTTAATATTGAGTATAGTATACATATTAAAATTTTTACACCAATAGAAAGATGGGATCCTTAGCTTCATTTTGATAGTTTACAATGTAAAAAAATATTAATTTTTCATTGAGTTAATAAAATGTTTTAAATATAAAATGTGTAATTAGTTACTTTTTCAAAATCGAACTGTGTTATGCTGCAACTTGAGCAGCATGTGCATTAGAAAATGGCACAATCCCTAAAATAATGACCCAGATGTTTGTTATTGAGGAATTTCTCTTGGATGTCCATTGGTGTACCAGGTGGGAACCCCTTTTGGAGATTTCTCATTATTAACATGGGTCAATTGGGGTCTCCATCAGTGCATAGGAGATGTTTACAATATATCCTTGACAGGGCATCTGTGGTAAGAATTTTCTTGCCTGGTTTGTAGTTGATTATCATGGGGTACCTTTTTATAAGGCTCATCCATTCAGCTTGTTGTATAGATAGATGTTGTTGAGTCTTAAAGAACACCAATGACTTGTGGTTGGTTAGCACTTTGAATATCTGTGCACCTTCCAGATAACATTGCCACTTCATTAAACAGTGGACAATGGCTATCAGTTCCTTGTCATGTATTGGGTATCTTTGCTCACTATCAGACAGCTTTCTTGATTCATATGCTACAGAGAGGAAGTATTTTTTTGCTGTTTGGATATGGAGTGCTCCTTCTATGGCTTATTCAGATGCATCAATTTATAGCTCATAGATTCCAACGTGATTTGGGTATTGCAAGATAGGGGCAGTGACCATATGTTCTTTTAAATGTCAAAAGTTTTGATCTCTCAATGATGTCCATACAAATTTTGCCGTCTTGCCTGTAATTGCGGGTAAGGGACAATCAAGGCACTCCAGTCAAAGACAAATCTCCTAAAATAGGCTACCATGCCCAGGAACGCACAAAATCCACTCTTATTTTGAAGTGCTGGCATGTTGGTTATGGCTCATATCTTAGCTGGGTTTGGCTTCACTTTATCCTTGCTGATAATGTGCCCTAAAAACAGGAGTTCTGTTGAAAATGAGTCACATTTTGAGGGCTTGTGTGATGATCCACATGTTTGGTGGTTTTGCAGGCAGGGCTAATGTTGGCCAAGCAAAAGTTTGGTTGTTTGCTGAAGGTGAGCCTAGTAGGTAACATGGTCTACTAGGGTAAGTAAGGCCTGACTGGTAGGTAACATAGGACTACCAGGGGCAGATGTTGCCTCCACCCAGCAGAAGAAATTGGCTGCTTTGGGCTATAGTGCTTTACTCCACAGGAAACTGTGGCTGCGGAAAGGTGAGGTCTGAGATAGCAAGCAGGGAACCTTGTCTGTCTGGGGGGAGTAGTTTTTAGACCCCTGGTGGGTAACGGGGGCTGCCAGGGAGGAGAAGAGCTTTGAGAGCTACATGTATCCTAATACACTTACAGGAGGTCTTGTGGGGTTCCTGTCCATCAGTCCCCAAGTGTGTCCTGGATTGTAGCCAGGGACCAGCTAGAAAGGGTTGTCATTCTCTAGTAATTGGAAATGTATCTCAGAAATATGTATAGGGGTCAAAATGGGCTTTTATTCACTCTCAGAAGGAAGATCCCCTTAGAAACCTTCTGGTATGTGGCCCAGGGGGTTAAGGAAACAATATGGATTTGCCAATACTTGGAGTCCTCCAAAAATATCTTGGACCCCTTTTACTTGGTCTTTGGCTCCTGCTTCTTAGTCTTGGGCTCCTGCACTTTGGTCTTGGGCTCCTGTTCACATCTTAGGCTCCTGAGGTCTGTTCCTAGCTCTGGCTTCCTACTCTTGATCCTTTGCTCCTTATGTAGCTCTTGTGGCCTTTGTAATCCACTCCATTCCATCCCTGAAGAGTCTCAGATAGCTCTCCCTTTTATAGCCCCTTGTTTCAGACCAAAAACCTCTCTTAGAGCTCTGGTTCTTTAAAGCTTAAACTATCCTGTTTTTCTTCTTCTATAATATATTAAACCTTTAAACTTACTTCAGCCAATGAAAGCCCTGAATTTTCTGCTTTTGCTCCTCATTTTTTAGGCTTTAACTCTTAAGTTAAAGCCCTTAAAACAATGATCAAATAGACTCCAGCTTGCAGCCAATCACACGCCTCAATTCAACAGTTTCACCAAAAAGGTTTCCCCAGATGACCCGTCCTTGACACTGGTTTGAACTTGAGGCTGTCTTGCTCCAGGTAAAAAACTGCTCTGCGTTTTGAATGGTTTCGCTGTAATTCCTGTCATGTTTCCCCGGCAAATCTTGAGCACTTCCACATATGTTTTACTTAGGCAAATTTTGACCCCTCAATTTTTCAACGTTTCTCCGTGTTTCTCTGTGTTTCTTTCAACGTTTTGCGACTTCAAACCTGCTTGCGGCTCATCCTTTTGCCTCTCCTAGTTGTTCTTGGAAAATTTTGCTCTTTTGCCCTTACAGTTTCTCCGTTCTTCTTCCAGCTTCTTTCTGGCTTATTTCCTCTTCAATTCTTCTTTTTAAAATAACATATAGTTCTAACAAACTATATGTTATTTTTCCTTCTCTTTCTTTTTCATTATACGATTTTTAATCCTTTTTAATCATAATCATGCAGTATTTAATTATTCTTTAACTTCTTCTTTTTATCTATATTTCCTCTCAAAAGTCACTAAAATCAGCTCTTCCAGCCTCTGCATCCAGTCTAGCTAGTTCATCCTCTCAGCTCTTCAGCTCTTCAATAGCAACTTCTGGTCCTTTGGCCATCCTGCTTTATGATCAGCTAGTCCTGCATCATAATCTTCTTGTCCTTCAACTTATCCTCAACCAGTTTCTCCACAAATCCTCACTAGGAACCTCCTTTGTTCCTTCTACATACTGAACCATATTAGTTCCTACCATTCAATATGAATTAACAGTCCATCAACTAGCCTTCACTGTGACCAAACAGTCCCTCCTGCTAGTTTTCTCTGTTAATTCTGTGAACCACCTTGATTCTTTATCTCAGTCCCCATTACCAGAGCTTGTAGACCCAGGCATGAGTCTATATTGAACTGGCGTTTGACTGGGCTCTTGCAAGTGGCAATCCACTTAGGCCATTCAACCATAGATCAATGTCTATGTGTTGTATTTACTCACCCAGGTGATTAAGTCTGGGCTTTCAGTTGCAGAGTAATCAGCTCTACATCCCAGAGGCCTGATCACACCAAGTTCTGCAGCTTGCTTCTCCAAGCAAGCTGCCTTGGTGACACCTCTGAGCAAATCTATGCCCTCCAATGCTCACTTTGAGTTCCCCTAAAGCTCCCATAGGGACATAAACAAGGACACCCTACCATTCTGTTAGATAGAAAGCTTGCTCACAGACCTCCTGTAAGCGTATTAGGGTACATAGAGCTCTCAAAGCTCTTCTCCTCCCTGGCAGCCCGCGTTACCTGCCAGGGGTCCAAAACCTACTCCCCCCAGACAGACAAAGTTCCCTGCTTGCTATTTCAGTCTTCACCCTTCCGCAGCCACAGTTTCCTGCAGGGTGAAGCACTATAGCCCAAAGCAGCCAATATCTTCTGCTGGGTGGAGGCAACATCTGCCTCTGGTAGTCCTTTGTTACCTACCAGCCAGGCCTTACTTACCCTAGTAGTCCTATGCTACCTACTAGGATCATCTTACTTACCCCTAGTAGTCCTATGTTACCTACTAGGCCTCTACCTGCAACAAACAAATAACTTTTGCTTGGCCAACATTAGCCCTGCCTTCAAACCACCAAACATGTGGACTGTCACAGGTCTGTGAGCAAGCACCCTACCTAACAGACTGGTAGGGTGTCCTTATTTATACCCCTATGGGAGCTTTGGAGGGTATAGACTTGCTCAGAGATGTCATCAAGGCGGCTTGCTTGGGGAAGCAAGCTGCAGAACTTGGTTGATCAGGCCTCTGGGAAGTAGAGCTGATTACTCTGCAACTGAAAGCCCAGGCTTAATCACCTGGGTGAGTAAAGACAACACATAGACATTGATCTATGGTTGAATGGCCTAAGTGGATTGCCACTTGCAAGAGCCCAGTCAAACGCCAGTTCAATGTAGACTCATGCCTAGGTCTACAAGCTCTGGTAATGGGGACTGAGATAAAGAATCAAGGTGGTTCACAGAATTAACAGAGAAAACTAGCAGGAGGGACTGTTTGGTCACAGTGAAGGCTAGTTGATGGACTGTTAATTCATATTGAATGGTAGGAACTAATATGGTTCAGTATGTAGAAGGAACAAAGGAGGTTCCTAGTGAGGATTTGTGGAGAAACTGGTTGAGGATAAGTTGAAGGACAAGAAGATTATGATGCAGGACTAGCTGATCATAAAGCAGGATGGCCAAAGGACCAGAAGTTGGTATTGAAGAACTGAAGAGCTGAGAGGATGAACTAGCTAGACTAGATGCAGAGGCTGGAAGAGCTGATTTTAGTGACTTTTGAGAGGAAATATAGATAAAAAGAAGAAGTTAAAGAATAATTAAATACTGCCTGATTATGATTAAAAAGGATTAAAAATCATATAATGAAAAAGAAAGAGAAGGAAAAATAACATATAGTTTGTTAGAACTATATGTTATTTTAAAAAGAAGAATTGAAGAGGAAATAAGCCAGAAAGAAGCTGGAAGAAGAACGGAGAAACTGTAAGGGCAAAAGAGAGAATTTCACCAAGAACAACTAGGAGAGGCAAAAGGACGAGCAGCAAGCAGGTTTGAAGTTGTGAAACGTTGAAAGAAACACAGAGAAACACAGAGAAACGTTGAAAAATTGAGGGGTCAAAATTTGCCTAAGTAAAACATATGTGGAAGTGCTAAAGATTTGCCAAGGAAACATGACAGGAATTACGGCACAACCGTTAAAACGCGGAGCAGTTGTTTACCCAGAGCAAGACAGCCTAAAGTTCAAACCAGTGTCAAGGACAGGTCATCCAGGGAAACCTTTTTGGCAAAAATGTTGAATTGAGGCGTGTGATTGGCTGTGGGCTGGAGTCTATTTGATCAGTGCTTTAAGGGCTTTAACTTAAGAGTTAAAGCCTAAAAAATGAGGAGCAGAAGCAGAAAATTCAGGACTTTCATTGGCTGAAGTAAGTTTAAAGGTTTAATATATTATAGAAGAAGAAAAACAGGATAGTTTAAGATTTGAAGAACCAGAGTTCTAAGAGAGGTTTTTGGTCTGAAACAAGGGGCTATAAAAGGGAGAGCTATCTGAGACTCTTCAGGGATGGAATGGAGTGGATTAAAAAGGCCATAAGAGCTACAGAAGGAGCAAAGGATCAAGAGTAGGAAGCCAGAGCTAGGAACAGACTGCAGGAGCCCAAGACCAAGGTGCAGGAGCATAAGACCAAAGTGCAAGAGCCCAAGACTAAGAAGCAGGAGCCAAAGACCAAGTACAAGGGGTCCAAGATATTGTTGGAGGACTCCAAGTATTGGCAAATTCATATTGTTTCCTTAACCCCCCGGGCCATCTACCAGAAGGTTTCTAAGGGGATCTTCCTTCTGAGAGTGAATAAAAGCCCATTTTGACCCCTATAAATATTTCTGAGATACATTTACACTTACTAGAGAATGACAATCCCCTCCAGACGGTCCCTGGCTACAATACAGGACACACTTGGGGACTGGTGGACAGGAACCCCACAGCTTAGCTATGAGTTAGTTTTCCTGAAGGGTGTTGAGGACCAGGCAGATGCCTTTCCAGTATTGTTCCTTAGTTGGGCTGTATATGGTTATATTGTCAAGTTAGACAATAGCCCTTTTTCCAATGTGCTCTTTAAAAACTTCATTCATAAAGATCACAAAGGTGCTTAGCATGTTTTTCATGACAAATTTAAGGACCACACACTCAAAGGAACCATACTTTGTTCTGAAGGCTGTTTTTGGTATGTCCTCTGGTTTCAGAAAAATTTGGTGATAAACTGCTGTCAAGTCAATTCTTGTAAAGAATTGGGATCCCCCCAGGGCGTCAAAAAAGGTCATCAATCAGGGGCAGGGGATAATTATTCTTAATTGTGACCTTGTTGAGCGCTCTGTAGTCTGTGACTAGGCAGAATCCTCTGTCTTTCTTTGCTACAAAGAAGACAGTGGCACCAAAAGGAGATTTAGAGAGCTTATGAGTCAAATTTAAAGGGCTTTGTCAAGGTAGGCCTTTATTGCATCATCTTATTGTGGTGTTAGACAGCATTTAGGATGTGCTTTTATAATGCTTCTCTTGAGGTCAATTTAATACTGGATGCCCTGGTTAGGTGGTAGACCTAGTAGCTTTTCTTGGAAAACTGAAGGGAATTCTAGGACTAGCTGTTAAAGGATGTAGTATTTCTCACATCTGGTTTCTGTACTTTTAAAGTGGATAACCTCATACCTGCAGGTGTCCCAATTGATTTTGCTAGGGTCAGTTTCCTCTTCTGTTTCCATGATATTTACAAACATGTGGTCCTTCATAAGCATGTCAAGATGAGTTGGATACACGTGATGGTGCATCTCACCTCACTGTATGGTGAGGATAGCGCTATCCCAGTTGATATGAGCTTTGGTATTTCTCACCTAGTCCAGACTAAGTACAAAATCATACTTGGGGATTAGTATGATTGGGCTACTAAGGGTAGTCTGTACATCTCCTATTTGGACACAGAAATGTTTTGCTTCCCTGGTGACTGGTGGGCTCCTGTTATCTGCCATAATAACTCTCTTGACATTACTTTGAACTTTGGGTAGTTTCATGAGGTTGGCAAATATCTTGTCAACAAGGGATTGGTCTGCTCTAGTGTCAAATAGTGCTGCACCCTGATATCTGCAAAAGTAGAAAGTATATGTGAGGAGTTTATTTCCAGATTGGGCAACAAACAGTATAGGATTGCTGTAGGGTACTTGGATCATGGTAATTGAGTCTAAATCTTGGTCCCTGTATGAGTCTTGCAAAGTGGGGGAGGGTGGCCTGCCTAAGCACTCCCCTGAGCTTTTCCCTCCTTGTTAGTGTTATCAGTGCTCATTTGATTTGCTTAAGCGCTACAATTTCTGCCTCAGGGATGAGAGTTATTGGCTTGTTGTTCTGCTTATTAGTCCAAGGGTCCTTCTTTGCTGTGGGACTTTCATTTTGTTTGTTGGTTACATGCAGGTTGCCAGACTTCTTTGTGGCTTGCTTTCCTTCCAGAAGCACGTCTTGAAGGTTCTTGCAGCATCTCATGTCAAACTGGCATCTGATGTGTGTGGGGAGACCATTGTAGAAGCCCAGTTGTGGTCCAGCCTAATTGAAGTTGATGGTTTTGGGTGCTCATTCATGTATGTCTTCATAGGCTGCAAAATACTCCTCAATAGTTCCTGTCATTTTGAAGGCTCTAAGTTCTGTCATGATTACAACATCATAGTGTTTTATGGCAATTTTTCCATGAAAGCATTATTGAACATGTCCTAGTCTTTATTGTGACCAGGGTATTGATTGAATAATTTTCTTACAAAGCATGAGGCGCCCCAGTAACATGTAAAGCAATTTCACTTGCGCAGAGTTTGCGAGAGTAGCCTACCTGTGTAAATTTGTTTTGGGTGCTTTGAATCCAGAGGTTGGCATTTTCTTGATACAGTCCTGATAATATTCCCATTTTTGCTGAGAGTAGTTGTTGGAATACAATTTTGGGTATTTCAATTGTGTCAGGAATTGGAGGTGGATTCAGGACTCCTTGAGTACTTAAAAAATTGTACTGTTTGGTTGGTACAAGGATATTGTTGAAGACAGTGAATCCTTGTGGGAACGTCCTGACCTTCTTCATATTGTCTCCAGCTGGTGGAGAGTGCCATTTGCTGGGTTCTTTTCTTTGGAGGAATTTTTCCTTTAAGTTGTGTAGGTGTGGATAACCTACCTGTGCTACCACTGTCAAGTATATACTTCTGGGAAGTATAATAAACAAGATAAAGGAGAAAATTAAGAAGAGAATGATAGTTTATTAGATATGAGTTTGGAGTATTATATAGTATCATGAGAAGCCACATGCTGTCCATGTACGTCATGGGGCTTATCCAAGTAATTGTTCCTCTTAGGTCATGAGGTTTGTACAAGTAGTGTTCCTCTTAGGACTAAAAATGTTTGATCCCCATAATAGATGGGCAAATGATAAGAGTGCCACCAACTTAATGATTAGTTGGGGAATCATTTCAAGAGTCACTTGGGGAATTACTTTCCTGAGAGGGAGTAATCAAAGATGTTACAACATCTGGAACTCAGCCAATTTCAAATACCACATATTCATGACCCATCAAACAGAAAATAGTGAAGAGGCACCAGAGAAGATTTGAGCTGATGGCTACAAAGCAACTATATTCCTTGCTGGCCATGCCAATGTACACTTATAGGATGTGTTATTCTACAATATTGTAGACAAGATCTGAGAGCTCAACCCTAAGACATTTAATATTATGCTTTTTTGCATGCAATCAGACTGTAATATTTACATGTTAGAGGTTGCTGACATGTTCACCAAGATGGCCCTCAACACCCATAGTAGTAGCCAATCATCTAAGAATATACAGCTGACCTATTATGAGTCCCCAATATATAAGCCAATCACAGTGATTTATGAGCAGGAGTATGATGTCATACATCATCAATTTTTTCAAGCCAACCTTGGCATCCTCAAGTCCCTGGTATCTCTCGCTGCCCCAGTCCCCAGTTAACCCTCCCAGGTCAAAAAGCCCAACCATTTACACACTAATCCAGCACTGTTCTGTAATCTAGCCCTTACCACTTATCAACTAGTTTTCCTCCTCTTCTCACACATTTTTCTGAATAAACCCTATTTCACCAAACATGTTTTATTTAACTATACAATGTAAGTTTTTTTAATTTTTAATATTTTTTGGTGTAATAATATATTAAAGAATCCTAAATATAGCACTAATTGATTTCAATAATGACCCAAGTTTAATCCAATGGATTTAAATTTTATCTCTACTATAAATTCAATCTTTACATAGTGATACTATCAAACACATTTAAGAAAATACACATAAAAATGACCAGCCAATTGAAATCAGAAGCTGACTTCCCCTTATCTTTCACAATTGGCTCAGACAAGACATGGCTCCTGTTATTCTGCCCAGTTTACCTCAGTTTTGGGATGGTGTATTTAACTTTAATTACAGTGTGTGATTGACTATTGTTGTAATCTGTACCTAGATAAATGGAACTTCTATTGAGTGAATTATCCTCTAGCTGGAACCAGCGTAACTGTCAGGATTGAAAATTCTTTTCCCCTTGAAACCCAGGCCCAAGGTTGGGATTCAGACCCTGACCCAGAATCTCTGTGAGCTGCCGGCCCTATGGACTGAGGGGCAGCCTACCTGCATTTTCCTGAGGTCAAGCCCCTGCAAGCTGATGCCAAGAATGTTGGCCCAAATGATGAAGTAAGCCAAACCAAAGAGATCAGTGCACCAAATGGAGGGCTAATCAAGGCGCCTAATGGAGGCAACAAAATTTCAACCATTAGCTTCATGAGCTTGACATCTACACTGGTGACCAATCAAGAGCCATTCCCAGAAGGAGGCACAGGCCCGCAGCCCAACTCCATGACCACAACTCTAGTACAAGATAATCAAGTAGACAATTCAAGATCTCCAACCAATGAAAGAACTCCTGGCCTGGGTGCCATTTTGCTGCCTTTGAACCAGAGCACCCAGAACCCCCAGGCCCGCCTTTCCCAATGCCCTGATGAACCCTCCATGGAAAATATTAAGTTTGCAAATGGGTGCTATATAGACCAAAGGACCCTGTGCTCCAAACTTATTGCCATTTTTGAAAAAAGGTTATGCTATTTTGGCCTACCCAGATACTGCTTTATTTTGCCTTTGCTATCTACCAAATTAGTACAAGATCTTCCGGCCCTTCTGCCCCTCTGCCCGCAGATTCCTGTCCTCCAGGTGTTCTCTTTGGCCCTGTCCACTTGACAGAGTACCCTCTGAAACCTGAATATAAAGATTACACCCCAGAAAAGATCCTCAAACTAGATTCTTTGGCCTGCATACAATCTGCAGTTAGATACAACCATCAAGGCCCTTGGATATTCTTAACACCCAAGTTGTTTAGAGGAAAATTCAATTACCTGCCTGCCTACAAATTCCACATGGAGCTGCCTGTGACCCCCAAGCTAATGCCCACATCCTCACCTGAACTCTCAATTGATCACACTGGAAAGCTGTTTGGGATTGTGTACATACCCTCACAGGGGTGATTAACACTATAATCCCGGTTGCCAGCCCGTGGTGCTGAGCAGGGAAGTCTGTCTCTTACCTCTTTAAGTTAGCTCCTCTCTTGTGGTGGGCTTTATCCACAAAAAACCCAGCCCAAGTAATCCTTGAAACCAACAGGCTGGCCTCCCAAGACTAGATCCCTGACAGTAACACTTTTTGTTTTAAAGTGTAAAACTACATCTAATCAAGTGGAGCTGACAGACTTTCAAAAGGTGATAGATTTAAGCAAAGATTTGAATTAGAACTGTCTTTATTAGGAAAGCGGGGAAGGTTTATATACCTGATTAAAAGTGGAGTTGAAACCAACATAACCAATTCTATTCATGCATTGCTGCATGTGTGAGGTTACTCTGGGGACAGTTTGAGAAGGGGGATTTCAGAGCTGGATATGGGGGAACCAAGGTGCAGCAAAGTGCATTGGTCTATCCTGGGAAAAATACTAAAAATGAATAGGGTTGTGTAAGGATTGACAATCCTTCCAACTTAAATGCATTGATGAACACAAGGAAAAAGAAACAGAGCTGTTGGTTATTGGACCACCTTTATTAAATAAGGATCATTTTCTTATCCTGGCCTTCTCAAATTTTAGATTTGACACTTAGGTGCTCTGAAAATACTTCTGGTCATCATATTAATTTTAATCATTGTTTGGATCCACAGGCTTCTAATTTCACCTTGATTCTAATGCAAGCATCACTCAGGGAATCAAACCCTGAACCCTTGGAGCTCTTGAAACCATCTAAAATCAAATCTAGATTAGTTAAAATCAAAAGCAAAAGCTTACTGCCAGGCTCAAATGCAAAAGCGGGCTCTGTAAAGCAGTTTGAGCTTATACAGCCAATTGTTTTAAAAATTAACCACATAAACAATCAGCCGGTCAATCAAGTTGACTTCAAAAATGGCTAACCAATGAAAAGGCAAATTTTAAGACACAAGCCCACCATAATAAAGTAACTTCAAAACCAACCAACCAAGATGCAGAAGAGGATCCTATCACTGCCACAGATTGGAATAACCACCAAAGCACAACCGTGAAATTAATGCTTTTTAATCAACTTGCAGGTTTGGCTGCTGCTAGCTGCATCCTGCAAGCTTACTGGCAGCAGTCAAACCAAAATGAGCAAGCAGCCAAAAAAACCATGGTAACCAATACACCTCCAAGTTCACCACACATTATTCCACTTCCCCACACCAAACTTCACAGTATTTAGTCAGAAGCACTGGGAACTTACCCAGTTCTCTAACAACTTCAATTTCTGGAAAATAAATCTTGCTTCTATATTCTTTACATAGTAAATGAGTAGATTTAAAATTGCACTCACAATGATCTGGAAGCAGAACTTCTTTCTGCTTCTGTTCTGTTTAGTCTTTTGGAACCTGGTTGCTGAAGGTCGTGAATTTGATTCTAATATTTAAGTCAAAGATGCTACAAAGACTTTGGCCTGGGATTACCTGTATACTAAGCATCAATTTTCTTCTACATGTGACAAAACAACTCCTCTGCCTGCTTTGCCTCCTCCTTTGCTTCCTCCAGTTATTTGACCAGGTTCTCCTTGGTATTTATTAACCTATGTTGCTGTATATTATGGGTTAACCTGTTTTGCTCCATTCTTGGGTTCTTAAAAATTATGGGGTTATCTAGTTAACACCTTAATGGTTGGGATTCCTGTTGGTTCTTCTCTTGTGGGATTTCATCCATCTGCTCTTCTACACTACTTGTGTTCTTTCTTTCCTCAGTAATGGATCCCTGACAGGTTGACAAGGCTTTGAAGTCTTCTAAAAATAGGAGTGAAAGTACTGAAGTTCAGTTTAACCTAGCGTTAACTGATTAATTTAATCACATTCCCCTACTTAAACAGAGACATGGTATTCCTTAAGTCTGGTTCCATTCACCATATTAGGGAGGTGATTTCCATCCATATCCTCAAGGAAGTAATTGTAGCTAGGGGCTAAACTAGAAATCTGGAATGGTCCTGACCACTTCCGTAGAAACTTCTTGGATTTAGAGTTTTGAAGTGAACTCTTGAACAACAGAACATACTGATCAACCTTGAACTGGGGTAACTTGTACTTGGTATGATCTCTGGCTTGCATCTAGTGGGCTTTGGATACTAGATTATCTTGATTGGTCTTGTGCTTGGTTTTAATTATTTGACTCTGTTGATAGAATCAACTTTGGTATAGCTATGTGGGAGGTTTAGATCAACTCCATATAATACTTCAAAAGGAATTATCTTAGTGGAAGATTGGACTTTGGATCAGTAGTTTCATAAGACTCCTGGAAGCTTCTCATCCCAGCTGGTTGGGTATCTCATACAGTTCTTTTTGAGGGTTTCTACCAGTGTTTTGTTAAAATGTTCTGTAAGACCCTTGCATCTAGGGTTGTACGTGGTGGCAAAGCAATAGTTTTTGGACACGTGGGACACCAATTCTCTGATAAACTAATTTTTGAAGTGAATTCCCTGTGTGGTTAATATCTGGGAAGGAGGTCTTTAGGCTGTAAAGATGTCTTAATATAGGAATGTAGCTGTCTCCTAAGCTGTGACTGCTTTTAACCCTTTGCACAATGGCCATTTGATAAAGTGCTCAGTGGCTACAAGAAGGTACTGGTTTTGTAAATTCACTGCCACCTCTGGCTTTGGAACGCTCAATCTTTCCCTGTTGTACCAAGAAAGGTCCCAAAACGCCTGCCAAACCCCTCCATTTGTTGAATGATTTAGCTCACACAGTTGATGAGAGGTTTGTGCTGGCTTATCCTGTGGAATCCCTGCCTTTGTTTGCTCCTTCCTGGGAAGAAACCCTGGTTAATTTGGACTACCTATTAGCCTGGTGTCGTCTGTTTTTAAAAACCATCAGAGCCACCCAATCAGGTGTTGCCACATCAACGCTTGATAACCCAGTTGACCCCAAATGCCTGGTATCTCTTCCAGCCAATCAGATTTGATTTCGGAAATTGGAGTAAAACTCTCCAGTTCCCCTGAGCCCATCCAGCAAAGTTTTGTACCTAGCCAATCAGGCTCACCCCCAACTGTCATGTGACCAGTTTTTTGCAATCCATTCCTTTTAACCAAGCAAGGGGACTTTCAGTCCCCTGCTTGTCTATTTTCCACTTACATTAAAGTTTGGAGTCACCTGCACCTTAATTTTCTTAATTTTGAGTTGCCTGGAACCAGTTGAGTCCCTAAAGCTCAAAATATTAGAGTGTAGCCCCTGCCCTAAGCTTACCTTTAGCCAGCCGGTTTTGAACCCGGCTTCTCTTCTGGCTCCTTGTACAAGTGTTCCTTCACTTAGTTGTTGTCTCTTTTGCTCTCGCCTTCAAAATCAAAGTTCAAAGCTCAAAATTTCAATTGAATTTTCCTATAATTTCTATTATTATCTTGAATTTTCCTTTAAAAATCATTGTTTTCAAACCCGCTTTTGCTTGCAGTTATAATCCAAGGGCCCCAAGACAACAGCAAGGCTACCCAAACCCGTTCTGCTGTTTTCCCAAGGATTTGCCAAAGACTAACCTAGTCTTGCCATTTTCTCTCCGTTTTCTCCAGAAACTATACCATCCTACCCCAAATTTTGTGCTGGTTCCTTCTATGATACTGCTGGCTCTTAAGTTTGTCGTTTTTTCCCTGGCTCTGTTTCTCTTGCTTCTGTGGTCCACCTCCCCTGATCTGTGGGGGGAAATCTCCTCATTGGCCCGTCTGGTAGGTAGCAACCCTGCCAATCTCTGGGACCTCCCCAGCAGTCTTCTCTTTTCCAGAGAGGCTGTGGTTAAGAGCCTGACGTGTGACAATCTTGACCTGGATGTTGTGGAGCTTGCTTTGCCTAGTTCTGAAGAGGTAGTGCCCCCACACCTCCTCTCCCCTCCATGGTTCAGAAGAATGTGGTAACCCCTGGGTCCTCCAAGATGGCCTCTCCCGCTCCTACTTGCACTCCCTGGTTGCTCGCCGGTCTGATTCTAATGGGTTTGAACACCTACTTCCCCCAGTTATCCCCGGTGTCCTCCCTGTGGTCCCCTCTCCAAGAGGCCATCCCAGTTGCACACTGGATGGCATCCTGGTGGTTTGTTGCACCGGGATGGGAGCCAAACTTAGTTAGTTTAGCCCCTCTCTCTCACAGGTTTTCCTGGTTGGCCTTGGGAAGAGGGCCTACAAAATCCAAGCCTCATAGTTCAAACAGTTGTTTAGCTACAATTGGGTTGATAGGCTTTCTTGATCCTTTAGTTCAATTGTAAAAGGTACAGGCTTCACACTGCTGGATGTGTTCTATGACTTCTTTGTATAGTCCTGGACACCAGTATAGGATGCTTGCTCTGGCCATAGTTGCTTGTTGATCAAAAAGTCTGGCGCTGTTGTGAGCTTCCTGGGGTGCTTTCTTGTGTTGGTCAGGTCTTAGGATTTCTTGTAGCTGAGACTTCTGCTTCAAAAAGAGCTTTCCTTCAATAACTGTGAAATGTGGGCAGCAAATTAGAAATTCTTTGGAATTCTTTGCTTGGGGAAGGATTCCACATTCTAGCGCTCTATAGACTGCTTCCAACTTGGGCTCATAGGGGGTGACTTGGATATTCAACATAAAGAATTGATAGGAGAGTCTGTCTGCTACCTGGTTGAGCTTTCTGGTAATTTGTTTCAATTTGAAATTGTATTTCATCAATTCCATCAGCATCTGGTACACCTGTCTGAAGGATTCAAATTTTTCAAGATATATCTAACTGCTAAATTGTCTGTATGGATGATGAATTTGTGACTCAGTATGTAGTATCTGAATTTTTGGAGGGCATTTAATATTGCAAGAACCTCTTTGCTGTATATGCAGTAGTTCAATTCATGCTTGGTGAGTTTCTTTGACATTTATTTGATAGTTTTCATCTTATTTCCGTGCTTCTGGTGGAGTACTGCTCCCACTGCAATGTCTCATGCATCTGTGAAGATGTGGAATGGATTGTGGAAATCTGGGTATGCCAATACTTTATTGCTTGAGAGGGCATCTTTGAGTATCTGAAAGGCCTAGTCTTGATTACTGGTCTATACAAAGTCAGTTTTTGATCTGGGAATATCAAGAAAGGGTGCAGCTAATCTACCATAATTCTATATGAAGTCATGGCAATCTCCTACGGTCCTAAGGAAAGATTGGACTGCAGTGACACAATTTGGCTTGGGCCAATCCTTTACCACCTTTACTTTGGAGGAATCATGTTGTCGCTGGTGACAGTCAATTATGTGGCCAATAGGTGAAGCTTTTGTACAGCTAGGACAGTCTTATCTGCATTGATACCAAGTTTTGCAGTGCAGATGCAAGAGAAAACTCCATGTAGGTGAATGTGTTCCTCAAACGTCTGGATATACACTGTAATATTGTCCAGATAGACTTATACAAACTTGTTTAAGGTCCCATGAAAGATGTTATTAATGGTGTTTTGAAACGTGTGGGGGGCTCTAGTGAGACCAAAGGGCATACAGATAAACTCAAACTGGACAAACTTGGTGACAAAAGCTGTTTTATCCTGGGTTTCTGGGGGCATGACAATCCAGTGATATCCCAATAAAAGGTCAATGTTACTAAACTATCTGGCGCCCAAAAGCTGGGTGAGGATATCCACAATGTGTGGTAAAGGGTATTTTCCAGTAATTGTTACTTGATTCAACAGAATGTAGTTCACAAATAAGCAGATTTTACCATTTTTTAGGAACCAACACAATAGGGGATGCCCAGGGGGACTGACTAGGAACAATTAGGGTAATCTTGAGCATTCTCTCTAGTTCCTTCTCTACAGAATTCTCCTGAGATTTAGGAAGTCTGTAGGGGACAAGAGATTGGGGCTGTATCACCAGTGACAATGGTATGCAACTTTGCGTTGACCAGGGATAGCTATTCTTGGTCTTTTACCAGTTGGTCTTCAAACTCACAGACCAAACTATATAAGGTATCTACTTGTTTCATAGTGAAATTCAAATCAAAATGTCAGAATTCCTTTCTTCTATCTTTAGCTGCTAGTATTTTATTTCTGGGACACCAACTTGTCTTTATGACTCCTTTCCTGATTACCTTCACTCAATTTACCTGCCATTACCTTTCTACCTTTTTCCCCTTTACTTGATTAGCCAGATCCTATTTATTGTAACAGTTAGTAAAGTTTCAAAGCTTACCTTTGTTCACAAACAAGTTTCAAACTTGGAACCTAACACTGGGTTAGTTTTAAGCAATTCCAAACCTGCTTACCTTTTGCTTTTGCTTTGGATTATGCCAGCAGTCTTTAGAGCCTGGTTTTCCACTTTTTTGCTCGCTCTTTTGCCCAAACCTAAGTTTTCCAAGCAACTGCCCTTCCCTTACCATCTCCTTTACCCTTGTGCTTAACTTTTTTAAGTTAAGTTATCAGAAAAATGTGTTTGTGTTTTTTTTCACCACTAAGATTACCTAACTACCTTTGGTTAGTTGTTTTCTCCCTCTTAGTCTTTTCAATAACCAGACTTCAAATAAAAAGCCTGAGTTCACCCAGTCTCAACTTAAGTTGAGATTGTTTGACTTACACCCCAAAAAGGTACTTATTAGGTTTTGTGGCTTGTGTTTACCTTCAATTTTAGTTCCAGTTGTTGAAACAGCATGATCAACCCGCCAGCAAGGTTCCAACCAAGCAGGTTTATGACCTGCAATCCAATTATCTGGTCACTTGAAGAAAAACTAGGAAGTCAACTCAAATTACCAAATCCAACAACATGAACAGATGATGATCCTTTATGGTGGATACCTTGTTTTGGAGCTTGACTATTATCAGGATCAAGCCACCCCCTTCTTCCATCCAGCTGTGTGATCACCAATCATGTTCCTGTTATCCTTGATTCACATGAACTATATAATCACTATCTCACAATAAAGATTATTATCTATCTTCTAAATATTTTTCCCCATGTAACTCTGCTAAAACAGCACAGTTACAACATTGGTAGCACAGGTAGGCTCTCCATTCTACCTTATCTTGAAACATTCCACCTGTTGCCCACACACGCCGCAGCCAAAAAATCATTGACAGAATTATGCCTGGCCTTCTGCCTGACTGGATTCTGTATACTCCTGGTTCCAAAATACCCAATGGTTTTGTCCTGTACCAGGCACAGTGATTCCACTACCCGCCTTCAACGCCATGTCTGCACAAGGATTCTTTTAGGCTCCCTCCTCCATTCTGCAACCAACCAACAAAAACGCCATGCCTGCCTACGTAGCTCAAAGACTACAGAGCGCCACCTTGGAACCTTTTGCCGGGGCCAACAACTAAAATGCTGCCACATGGATCCAGTCTGCCCAGAGCAAGCTGGCTCAGATGGAATGCCCACAGCGGTTTTGATTGCAGAAATTTCCATTTGCCTGACCCATGACGCTGGCACCTGATGCCACAAGTGGCACAAAGAGCACACCAACAAGAACTGGGATACCTTTAAGCAAGACTTCCTGGCAAGATTTGTGCTTAAGAATACAGCGCTCATGATCATCTGACAAGTAAAGAACCTGACCCAGACAGACACTGTAAAGGAACTCACCTGCACCTATGAGAAACTTTGACTTTGTGCACTATCTGACATGGCCTTTGACACCCCAGCCACACACCTCATGTACTACAAAACCCTCAAGTCACATATGATGAGGCAAGTGAACCTGGACCAGGTGACCAACCTGCAAAGCTTGTACCATGAAGCAGAGAAAGCGGAGCAAACCTCCAATGCACTTCATAAGGCACAAACTGGGAAACAAGAAAGACCCAAGGATTCCCATTCAGGCGGGCGCTCCTCTTGACCACCTCCTGGAGGCAACAGGAACAATACCAATCACAAACCCACATGTTCAAATGGACATGGAAATGGAAATAATGGCCAGTCAAACCGGACCCATTTCCATATCACTGCCACGCAAGGTAACCAAGACAAGGGAAAAGCCTGGAAAGAGTACTAAGAAAGCCAAGCTCTCCCCACGCAACTCCTGTCTTGCCCAATGATGAGTACCAACCCAAGGATGTGGACTGATGCCCAATAATCCAGGTGCCCTCAGAGGACCCAGTACTGTACATCATTGCCAGACATACCAATAAATTGATGTCCTATCCTTTCCGCTTTCACAGTTACACAGGCTCAGCACTCCTGGATTTTGGTGCAGACTGAACCCTGGTCAACAGTAGCTTTGTAGATAAGTTCAAGCTAGCCACTAATCCTTTGCGGATTAAAAATGTGGTCCTGGCTGATGAACACCACATTGCCATGACAAAGGAAACTGGCCTCTTCTCTGTCATGCTCAAGAACCTCCACTCCACCATTCAAGGTCCCGTCATTGACTTTCCAAAGTTTGACATTATACTGGGACTAGACTGGCTTTGAAAGAACAATCCTCACTTAGACTGGATAACCTCAGTGTTGACCATCAAGCGTGAAGGTGTCAACCACCAGATCTATCCTATCTCCATGGGCCAACTGCTACGTGGCCACGTCTTTGTGTGTATCACAGAGACCCAGGACAAGAAGAAAAACCTGAAGGCAATTGACTGGGACTCCTTCCAGTACAAGATGATATACTTCAAGGATCACCAGGATACCTCCATGCCTCAGGATTGCAAAATTGTGGCCTGCCATCCAGAAATCTTCAAGGAAGCGCTTCCTAGGCTGCCCCCTGAGAAACACATCCAACACTCCATCTAACTCAAGGGGGCTGTCCCCAAAGCTTGCCCTATCTACAGGCTGACCCCAAAAAAAGACAACACCCTACGCGCCTATCTCAAGGAGGTGTTAGAGAAAGGACTTATCCGCCCCTCACAGTCTCCCTTTGGGGCTGCTGTATTCTTTGTGGCTAAGAAGGACGTTACCTTACATCTGGTCACAGACTACTGCGCCCTAAACAAAGTTATCACTAAGAATTGTTACCCACTACCACTGATTGACAGCCTCTTCAATGCCTTGGGAGGAGCCACAGTCTTTTCTGAGATTGATCTGACAGCAGGCTACAACCAGATTCACATTAAGGAGGAAGACATCCCCAAAACAGCCTTCTGCACTAAATATGGCTCCTACAAATGTGTGGTGCTCAACTTTGGCATAACCAATGCCCTGTCCACCTTTGTAACCTTCATGAAAAAAGTATTTGCACCCCACATAGGCAAGCATGCCCTAGTGTATCTAGACAACATTATTGTCTACAGCCCCTTGGTGGAACAACACCACAAAGACCTAGAGGCAGTCTTTGCTACCTTGACACAACACAAACTATTGGCCAAGCCCTCCAAGTGCCAGTTCTTCCGTGAGCAACTACCCTTCCTGGGACACATAGTCTCAAAGGACGGCATCAAACCCAATAGTCAAAAGATACAGGCCATCTTCAAGATGCCACCACCCAAGGATAAGTTGGAATTCCGCATCTTCTTGGGAATGGTGGCCTATGTACAACGCTTCATACCTTAAGTGTGGCGTTTTGACTGCCCCCTTATCCGCCATAGCAGGCGCCAAGTCCAAGTTTTTGTGGACCCCCCAACGTGACCTCTGTTTTAGACACCTCAAGGAGAAACTCACAACAGCTCCCATGCTACAATACCCCAAACATGACAGAGAATGCCAAATGGAAACCGACGCCTCAGATGCATCCATTGGGGGAGTACTACAAATCAAAAATAATGGTGGTGACTTCCTGCCTGTAGCTTATGAATCACAAGAAATTGACAGATGGCAAGTGTTGATACCTTATCCACGACAAAGAACTGTTGGCTATTGTACACTTTCTAGTCAAATGGCGCTGTTACCTAGAATGGCAGAAAGAATTCACAGCATTAACCGACCACAAGTTGCTCATCTATTTCAAAACTGCAAGCAAACCTGTCGCGTTGCCAAGCCCAGTGAATGGAGCTATTGGAGCAATTTAACATGCTCATCTAGTACAAACCTGGGGCCAAGCTTTCCATGGCAGACGCCCTGTCCCACCTGTATATCTGTGCTTCAATAGGAGAGAATGGGATTGACCCAGACTGGCCTCTCCTAGTGCTATAAACAAAGGACAAAGGTTTCCCCCCGGCACAACCAAAATAACAAAGGAAAAGTCATCAAAAATGAACACCTATTTGCTGAAGTATATGGGACCCTACACAGAAAAATGTCTGACGGCATGACCATTCCCGACATTCCCACGCATCAGCAAGTTGACACCATCCTATGCTATCACAGAGACCTTGGACATACCAAGAGCCAAAACCTATATGAGTTCCTTAAGCATAAGGCCTGGTGGCCAACCTTATATCACAATGTTCAAGAAGTTCTAGACCAATGTGAGGTAGGCAAAACATTCCCCAAGAGCAAAACCCCCCAAAGTCAGTACTTCCCATCTGCACACAACTACCTTTTTAAGTATGGGCTCTTGACATTGTTGGCCCCATGCCTGGAAAACACAATGATAAGAAATACATCATCACCGCCTTTGACTTTACTACAAGATGGCCAGTAGCCCAAGCAGTGAAGGCACACACTGGCAATGATGTACAACAATTTATTGGCAAGGAGATAATCAGCAAGTTCAGAAATCCAGAACTCCTGATAACTGATGGAGGCAAAGAATTGACCTCTGAAGACACCAATGTATACCTCACCAAAAATGGGGTCAAGCACACTGTGACAACACCATACCGCCCACAGGCCAATGGATGTGTAGAGCGGCTTAATGGTAGCCTTGTGCAAGCCTTAGCTAAACTCACTGCCAGGAGACCTGAAGACTGGTATAAGCAGCTACCAACTGCACTACTTGTGTGTCAAACCCAAGTGAACAGATCCACCGGAAAAAGCCCGTTTGAATTGGTATACAGCATACAGCCAAATATCATTCAAGCATTGACAGGACCTAAACTGGAAATTCCAAGTGAAGTCCCTCTACGCTCAGACCCTCAAGTAATAGAGGCTAACAGTGAGAAAACAGCCAAAGAGAATGAATGTCTACAAAAAATCTTTGTCCCCATCCACAATAGACATGAAGTTGGGGACAAAGTTTGGGTCATGAATGTTGACAAGAGCAGGCTACAACCCAAGAAAGTGGGGACAGCAATCATTCTTAAGGTAAACAACAATAACACTTACCTTGTGTAAGGGCTTGGAAAACGTAAGCAAGACAAGACCCTACACCATGATTGCCTAAAACCCTGCAAATCAAGACAGAAACAACAAGAAACCACCCTGCTTGCCACAGAACAGCAACTAGTTTAATACAGCGCCCAGGCTCCTGACAACTTCCTTGACAACCTGCCCCCAGAGGAGGCCAACCTTCAGTTGGGGGTGTGTGTCAAAACAGCAGGATCAACCCACCAGCAAGGTTCCAACCAAGCAGGTTTGTGACCTGCAATCCAATTATCCGGTCACTCAAAGCCAGACTAGGAATTCAACTCAAATTACCAAATCCAACAACATAAACAGATGATGATCCTTTATGATGGATACCTTGTTTTGGCGCTTGACTCATTATCAGGATCAAGCCACCCCCTTCTCTCATCCAGCTGTGTGATTACCAATCATGTTCCTGTTATCCTTGATTCACATGAACTATATAATTACTATCTCATAATAAAGATTATTATCTATCTTCTAAATATTTTTTCCCTGTGTAACTATGCTAAAATAGCACAGTTACAACATAGTTTAAATCTTTGATCCTACAATTCCTTTTGACTTTATTCTTCATCAGTTAGGTAGTTTTATAGTAGCACACACAATTTAATTGTTGATAGCTTTAATCCTCCCTCTAGTGCAGACCATTTCCCAGACTTAAAGATGGATTTTTTAACCAAATCTGTCATTAAGACTTATCTCTATTTTATCTTCTTAGGGTTAATAAATTGTTTTAGTCCCTATTTTACCTTGTATAAGCTCTTAGGAGCCTTAGTTCAGCTGCTATTGCATACATTGCCCACCTTTTTGTATTTGACTAATATAAACATTACTGGGTTAAAAGCTTTAGTTTATAATCATCTTCCCCAACCATGAGACCTTACACAAAACTCAACATATCCAGCAATTCTTGGCAAGGGACAACAAACTAACCAGATCTGATTATAAGTATGGATTAAAGTGAGAGGTGAAACCAAAATACCCAGTTCTATTTGTGCATTGCTGCATGTGTGGGGTTACACTGAGGACAGTTTGAGAAGGGGGATTCCAGAGCAGTATATGGGGGAAACAAGGTGCAGCAAAGTGCATTGATATATTCTGGGTGATTATTAAAAGGTGATAGTTTTGACAACAATAGTGGCAACTTTGACTGTAGGGATTCAAAGTGAGAATTCAAAGGTGAGAATCTAAAAGTGGCCAATTTGACAATTTTAAAATTTCAAAATTGAATTAAAACAACTCATCTGAAATTAAACTTTATTATGGCCATATAAAATACTTTTATTCATTCTCTCAACTAAAAAAGTCAAGAAAAAGTAGTTACTTTATTATAAAAGGCCATTTTGAAAATTTAAAAAGTGTCAACTTGGCCACTTTTAGATTCTCACTTTTGAATTATCACTTTTACATCCCTACAGTCAATTTTGCCACTGTTGCTGGTTTGACAAGGCTTTGAATATCAGGATTCTCCTTTTCTTATTGCTGCTGTTAGTATTCTTTCAAGGAGTGTTCATTTTTACTATTATCTCTAGCCTTGGTTTTTTTAAACCAATAATTAATTCCAAACAGTTTGTTTCATTTCCTGGCTTCTACCATTCAAATTAATCTATATTAATGGTTAGTTTTACTTTTTGAAGTTACTTTTATTCCCAGGACAGTTCTCAAACCTGCAACCTTTACGCTAGGGTTAGTATCAACCAGTCTGAACTTGCTACCTTTTCACTTATTACTTTGGCTTACGCCAGCACATTGGATCCAACTTTTCTGTCCTCCCGCTCTCTCTTTTGCTCAATCTCTACTCCCAAAGGGGGAGCCGCCGTTCTCTGTGTTTCCCTTTACCATTATGCTTAACTTTTAAAGGTTAAGTCACCAGAGACATGTGCTTTTTTGTCCTTTTCACCTTCCCAAACTATCTAACTACCTTTGGTTAGTTGTTTCCCCCCCAAACATTACTTCAATAACCAGGCTTCAATAAAAAGCCTGAGTTATATCAATCTCAACTTAAGTTGAGATTGTTTGACTTACACCCCAAAAAAAGACTTGTTAAGTTTTGTGACTTGTGTTTTTTCTCTCCAATCTTTATTCTTAGCTTCCATCTTAGTTTCATGATTCCCTTTGACTATATCTTTCACCAGTTAGGCAATTTTTATAGTGGTACTCACAATTTAATTGTTGATAGTTTCAATCCCCCTACTAGTGCTGATCATTTCCCAGACTTAGAAATGGACTTTTTAACCAAATTGTCAGTCATTAAGACTGGTCTTTATTTTATTTTCTTAGGTTTAATAAATTGCCTTAGTCCTTATGCCACTTCATATAAGCTCTTAGGAGCCTTAGTACAGTTATGGTTGCAAACCTTACCTACCTTTTTATACTTAAAAATATAAACATTCTTGGTTTAAAGGCCTTAGTTTACAATAATTTACCCCAAGCCTTCAGACCTTACATTATCTCAACTTCCCATGGCAATATGCCAGAATTAAACTTCTCCTTCTCAACCATTCTTTTTTTTGTGTTAGCAGTTACAATGTTTTGCGCCTTAGCTTTGTCTTTTCTATTATATCTTATTTTGCTTTTATTCTTCAAGAATAAGTTACCCCTTGATAAGGATAATACATGTTGAGAATATACTTCTTGGAAGTACAATAAACAAGATAAAGGGGAAAATTAAGAGAATAATGATACTTTATTTGATATGAATATAGAATACTATATAGTATAATGGAAAGCCACATACTGTCCATATACGTCATGGAGGTCATGGGGCTTATCTGAGTAGTGTTACTCTTAAGTCACAAGGCTTATTCAAGTTGTGTTCCGCTTAGGATCTGGATTGTGTGATCTCCGTAATAGATGGTCAAATGATAGGAGTGCAACCAACTTATTTATTAGTTGGTGAGCCATTCAGTGACTCATTTGGTGAACTACTCGGGGCATTAATTCCCCAAGAGGGAGTAATCAAAGATGTTGCAACATCTCCCCCTGGGGTACTGGAAGGTGGAGCCTTGGGAATTTTCTTGATAGTGTCAGGGATTCAGGCTTGGTATTGATCCAGTTTGACGTTGGGGACGGGTAGTCTGGAGTTTTGTTGGGCTGTTCTGGCTTTGCATAGGCGGAGTCAGTTGTGATGCATATGTTTCAGTTTGTTTTGTGCCCCAATTCTCTTGATGAGGTAGGTATTATTGGGTTTGACTTCCATAACAATGCCTGGCCCACACAGCCCTGGGTCTAGCTTATGCTGGTTGTGGTTGATAACCCATACTTTGTCCCTGGTTTGCAATCTTTCCTGTTGTAGCAGAACCGCTTCTCTCTTGACTCTTTTGCGTTCCATGTCCTCTTGATCCTTTCTAGCTTGCTGTATTTTAGGGTCACTGGCGTCTGGCACCTTCTTAGGTAGAGGTAATTGAGGTCCTGCAGTTGTACTAACAAGAGCGGGCTATTGTCCATAGACAAGTTCATATGGGCTTTTGCCCGTGTTGCAGTTGACCCGTGTTCTACAAACCATGAGTGCTGTTGGGAGCATGTTGACCCAGGCCTTTGGATTGTTAGCAGATAACTTACTGAGGGCTTCCACTAGAGAGCTGTTTAGTTGTTCTACGTGTCCATTTGCTTGTGGGTGATATGGGCTGGCTGTGAGTGTTTTATTCCATTTTTGGCAAGATAGATGTTGGTGTCAATAGCTTTGAGTTTGGCGCCTCCATCTGTGATTAGGAGATCAGGCTTTCCAAATTTGCCTATGATTTCCTTTCCAATGAATTGTCTCACATCATTGCCTTTATTTTCTTTTCTGTCTTGTGTCACAGGCCATCTGGTTGCATAGTTGAAGCTGTTATGGTGTAATTTTTGCCTTTGTTTTCATCAGGCATTGGTCCCACTATATCCAACAACCATACCTTAAAGGGCTTTGTGATGGATATGGGTACTACTGACTTGGGTGGTGCTTTGGTTTGGGCGTAATTCTCACAGACTTTGCATTATTCCAGTACCTCTTTGATGTCATCCAGCATATTGGGCCACCAGTAGCATGTTTTAAGGTACTTGTGTAAGTTCCTGCTATGGGTGTGTCCCAGGTCTCTGTGATATATGAGGATGATGTCAATCTTTTGAGTTGAAGGAACGTAGGGTACAGTGTCACCACTTGGAAGTATTCAGTGCAGGGTACCATATACATTTTTGAACAGGTGTTTGTTCTTAAGGACCTTTTCTTGTATGTCCATAGGTGTACCCAGTGGGAAGCCTTCCTGGAGATTCCCCATGATGAGCATGGGCCAGTTGGGGTCCCCATTGGCACATAGTGCATGTTTACTATATAGCCTTGAAAGTGTATTGGCAGTAAGCATTTCTTTGCCTAGTTTGCATTCAATTTGCATGAGATATTGCTGTATGAGACTCATCCACTCAGCTTGTCTCCTTGATAGATGTTACTGTGTCTTGAAGAACACTAGGGATTTGTGGTTGGTAAGCACTTTGAATGTCTGAGCCCCTTCCAGATACCATTGCCACTTTAGAAGGCAGTGTACAATGGCCACCAATTCTTTAACGTGAATGGGAAACCTTTATTCACCGTCGGATAGCTTTCTTGATTTGTACACCACAGGAGAAAGCCTTTCTCTGCTGTTTGGATGCAGAGTACTCCTCCTATGGCGCAGTCAGAGGCATTGGTCTCCAACTTGTATATCCCTTCACAATTTGAATATTGGAGGATGGGGGCAGTAACCATTTGTTCTTTTAACTGGCAGAAATGCTGATCTTGTAGCGGAGTCCACACAAACTTAGTTGTTTTGCCTGTAATGGCTGACAAGGGGGCCGTCAAAGCGCCCCAGTCAGGGATGAATCTCCTAACGTAGGCTACCATGCTTAGGAAGATGCAGAGTTTGCTCTTGTTTCTGGGGGCTGGCATTTTGATTATGGCACGTATTTTCTCTGGGTCTAGTTTTATCCTGTCCTTGCTGACAATGTGGCTGAGGAAGGGGAGTTCAGATAAAAAGAAGTTGCACTTTGATGGTTTGGCAATGAGTTGGTTTTCTTTAAGAGTTCAGAGGACCAGGCAGATGTCTTCCCAGTGTTGCTTTAAGTTCAGGCTGTAAATGATTATGTTGTCCAAGTAGATAATTGCTTGCTTTCCAATGTGTTCTTTGAAAACCTTGTTCATGAAGGTCACAAAGGTACTAGGGGCATTTTTCATGCCAAAGTTAAGGACAACACATTCAAAGGATCTGTATTTGGTTCTGAATGCAGTCTTTGGGATGTCTTCAGGTTTCACGCAAATTTGGTGGTAACCTGCTGTCAGATCAATTTTTGTGAAGATTTGGGACCCCCAGGGCATCAAAAAGGTCGTCAATCAGGGGCAGGGAATACCTGTTCTTAATTGTGACCTTGTTGAGCGCCCTGTAGTCTGTGACCAGGTGGATTCCTCCGTCTTTCTTTGCCACAAAGAAGACAGCGGCGCCAAAGGGTGGCTTTGAGGGTCTAATGAGGCCTTTTTCAAGGGCTTCATCAAGATAGGTCTTCAGAGCATTGTCTTCTTGGGGTGTGAGGCAATAAATAGATTGTGTCTTTGGTACACTTCCTTTGAGGTTGATCTCATATTGTATGCCACAGTTGGGTGGTAATCCTGGCAGTGCTTCCTGGAAAACAGAAGGGAACTCTTTGATGAGCAGATCTTGGATATAGTCCTGTTCACATCTAGATTCTGTATTCTTAAAGTGGATGATTTTATATGTGCAGGTATTCCAATTGATCTTGCTGGGGTTGGTCTCTTCTTCTGTTTCCATGATTTTTACAAATACATGGTCTTGCATGAGTGTGTCAAGGTGAGTCAGGTAGATGTGATGATGTAATTTGCTGTGTTGTATAGTGAGAGTGGCGCTGTCCCAGTCAATGTGGGGTTTGGTTTTCCTCATCCAATTTAGACCTAGTATTACATCATATTTGGGGATTGGTATGATGGGGCCACTAAGCGTGGTTTGAACGTCTCTAATCTGGGCACAGAAAGGTTTTGCTTCTTTGTTGACTGGTGTACTTCTGTTGTCTGATATAATGACTCTCCTGATACTGCTTTGAACTGTTGGTAATTTCATAAGGTTGGCAAATTTTTTGTTAACAAGGGATTGATCTGCTCCAGTGTCAAATAATGCTGTGCCCTGGTATCTGCAAAAGCAGAAAAGATAAGTAAAGAGTTTATTTCCAGTTTGGGCAGCAAACATTAGAGGATCACTGGAGGGTACTTGGATCATGGTAATTGAGTCCACATCCTGGTCCCTGTATGAGTCTTGTGAGTTGGGGGAGGGTGGCTTGCCTAAGCACTCTCCTGAGCTTTTCCCTCCTTGTTGGTATCTTTGGTGCTTGCCTGGTTGGCTTGGGCAGTATGATTCCTGTTTCAAGGTTGGGTGTGGTTGACTCAATTATTTTGTTTGTTTGGTTGAGGGTCCTTCTTAGCTGTGGGGCTCTCTTTGTGTTTGTTTGTTTCATGTAGGTTGTCAGATTTTTGTGCAGTGTGTTTCCCTTCCAAGAATACATCTCAGAGGTTCTTGCAGCAAGTCATGTCAAACTGGCGCCTGATATGTGTGGGGAGGTTGTTGTAGAAGTCCAATCAAGGTCCTGGCTTGTCAAAATTGATGGTGCTAGGAGCTTGGTCATATAAGCCTTTGTATGCTGTGATGTAGTCCTCAATTGTTCCCATCATTTTGAAGGTGTGAAGTTCAGTCATAATTACCACGTCAGAATCCTTCATGGCAAACTTTTTAAGGAAGGTGGCTTTAAACATGTCCCAGCTTTTGTTTTGATTGAGGTATTGTTCAAGCCATTTGCTTACAAAATGAGAGGCAGCTCCTGTGACGCAAAAGAAGACTTCACTGGCCCAGAGTCTGCGGGGATAACCTACTTGGATAAACTTGCTTTGCGTGCTGTTGATCCAGAGGTTGGTGTTTTCCTGGTGTAACCCTGCAAAGGTTTCAATCTCTGCTTTGCATAGGCGCTGGAAGACAATGTTAGGAATCTTGGGTTATTGAGTTCCTGGTGTGATTTGGGGTAACAGTCTGCGGGCTTTGAGAG